>PJAB01000649.1:0-22535 GCA_002887195.1 Chrysochromulina parva | reverse complement strand
CACGAAGAAGGGCGTTCCGAGCACCTCGGCGTCCTCCACGAAGAGCAGCGTCTTGGGCACGGGCACCGCTGTCGTCTTCAGCGCGCTCATCGCCATGAACTCGCGGTCGACGGCGTGCGCGCCACGCAGCAGCTTGCCAGGAGGCTGCTTGCGCACGACGAGTCGGCGCGCGCCCAGGGTGAGCAGGTACGTTGGGTTGCTCTGCCCATGCCCGAATTGCTTGAGCTCCGGCAGCGCAGCCACCTCGGCCGCAGAGATGCCGCCTGCCTCGCGCAGCAGCGGCAGCACCTTGGAAACGTCTATTTCGTGGCCTTTGCGCACGGCGGTGGTCGGCGGAGGGCCTGCTGCAGTCGCGAAGGTGCGGGATAGGGCGGCGAATGTCCGGAGCCGTGCCAACATTTCGTCCCTACGAGATGAAAAGTTTGAGATGAAAATCTCGCTGACCCCCGGATCCATTGTCGAAAAAGGGGCCCTGCCATGAACGTTCGCCCTCGGCCTCACGTTCGTCGATTGCGGAGATCACTTGTGGTCATGCCGTCCATATCGCTAACTCGCCAGAGCGGCACCGCCCTCGGCCTAACCTTCGTCGATTGCGGAGATGCGATCCTCGTCGCTACCGTGGATGACGACCTCGCGCGCGAGCAAGGCGCGCGAGCCGGCGACAAGCTGCTGTCGCTCGAGGCGGACGGGATGGCGTACGAGATTATTGGCATGCATGCACGCGCGCTCTCCGCGATTATCGGCCGACGGCAGAAGATCTTGCTCGAGCTGGAAGACACGTGCCAGGTGGCCTCACTGCAGGAGGCCGCACCGCAAGCCACGGCGCTTGCCGGCCTTGGCATACGCGGTTGGGCCGAGGACACTCCGGTGGTGACCATCACACGATTGCTCTCGCACTCCGATATTGCAATCTTGCACGAAGCTGCACGAGTGCTCAGGAAGCTGCAGGAGCCTCATCGATACGATCAGCCGCACGAGTCACTCTTCCTTCATGCGGCTTGCTGCACGCGCGTGAAGCTTTCCCTTGCCGTGTTCGCCAAAGAGCCCACGGCCACCGCCGCCGTGCGATTGACGCTGCGCCCAGCCCGCTCGAGCTTTATTGAGACTGCATGCCCGGAGCTCATTCGGCGTGTGCTCGCGCGCATGCGCGCACTATGGCCAACGAAACTATCCGTCCGGTGCATTGAGTACCACTCGTATTGGCCGGGCGGCTGTCTCTTGGACCCTGATCACATCGACGCGGGGTCTACGCTCACCTTGTCTGCGCTGCTCTCGGATCCGAGCACGCTGGACGGCGGCCAATTTCTGACCTTTTCGGCCGGCGCGCCCGTCGCGCACGAGCTCGAGTGCGGTGACGCTGTCGTCTTCTACTCAGAACGGATTCACAATGTGTCAGCCGTCATGTCGGGGGTGCGGCACTCGCTTGTGATCGAGTTGTGGGAGGGAGCTGATAACATTGCCGATAGGCACCATTAATTCATAGGCGCGCCCAAAGCTCAATTTGCTGAAAATTTCGAGCTCTCGCGTCTCGGAAACGCAAACCCAAACGTGTAGCAAACGCGGGGCGGTCAAATGTCTAATGTGATTCTTGATCGGTGTACGTTATGTATATCGTATTCGCGCATCCGATTTCAATCATTCTATATCGTAATTTCAATTTTAAACGCAGACTTGAAAATCGATGGAAATATCGATGAGGTTGAATCCTGGTTGAAATGACGGACGGGACGCCGATCGCCGACGGACGCGGAATAAAGTCGCGGCGCTCGCGGCTAGGCCTATAGGGTCGCGCGCTCACGGTTTGCCCGATTGCCCCCGCCAAAGACCTTGGGCGGATCCAAGCACGCGTTGCCCTCGGGAAGAGTGAATCCCTCGGGAAGAGCACTCTTCGGCACCATTACTTCCAGAGTACGAGTCTTGCGATTGAACTTGGGTACCACCTGACCTCCTGCCTGGAGAGGTTGTGGCCAGCGATAGTCGAGGCGGTAAGCACCCTTCGTATGGAGGGCAAAACATCGGCTGTTCGCTGTAAGCGACGTCTCACCGTAGGTGAATCGCCTCTCTAGGGCGGGCAGCCTCACCATCAGCCTAAGGGATCCGTCCTCTGCTTCTACGCACTCGTGATCAGGCACAACCTCCGCGTCCTCACCGTCATCAATCAGCTCGTCATCCGCCGATCCCCCAGGCCGCCCGGTCCACAGCTTGATGCCCTTCACCTTCCACAGCCGGTTCCTCAGGTGTGAACACAAGTCCAGCTGTGCGGAGTCCAGTGTGATCTGCTGCAGAGATCGCATGCGCTCGAAGGCGGGAAGTAGCTCGTCGAGCTGCTCGCGGGTGAACGAGTGACCGTTGATGTTGAGAATTAGCACGGCTGTAAAGTCGGGCGCAGCCTTGACGAGCCGTGCGATCGCCTCCGCCGCGCGTGGCCCCCCACCCCAATCAGCGCCGGTGCCGGCCTGATAACTCTTGATCAGGAAATTGAGGATCCACGGCTTTGGGGCGACACCGTTGTAGAAGCTGCGGTAGAGCCCCTTGACGACGGCACTGTCGGATCCGTTGGTAAACGTTTTAAGACTGATCTGCTCGTCGAAGGCGTCCGGATGCAGCGGCGGCAGGTGGAACGCAGCGGCACCCTGCACGATACCCTTCCAGGATGTCCAGTCGCTCACTTTGCTCAGGTCAAGCAGCATGCTCTCCGCCTTCATGACGCTCGCAACTGATTGCTCAAAAAAGCACCATCCGCTGGCGTCGTAGTCGCGGCCAGGAGCGTCCTTGAGCTGAATCACATGCGTAAACTGGTGCGAGTACAGGGACGCAAGGCAGCCCAGACCAGCCTTGAAGACGAGAGCTTCTTCGGCGGTTCGCACACGATCTACCAGATGCTGCGGAAGCGACAGGAAGTCCCAGAACAGCCCGACGTCCTGCACGCCGTTCCTCGCCATGCGCTCAAGGAGCTTCTTGAGGAATTTTTGCACCGTTGCAAGGTGGTAGCCTGCAGGGTCTGGATTCTCCCTTGTCAGCCAAGGATATGAGAGCATCACGATCCCAGTGTACGCGATCATCGCGTTGGAAACAGACGGTAATGCACGTCGCTGCTCGGCAGAGATGACAGTTGGTGCATGGCTTTCCGCATCAAAGAATGCCTCTGGCGGCAGCAGTTGCATCTGCACCACCGTGCCGACCATCGGCTGTTGAACCAGCCATCTCGCGCTGACCATCCGAATGATTTTGTTTGCGACCGCTGGACCGAAATCCAGCCCGAAACCGAAAGAGACTTCATCCCAGCAGGGGGGGGGCAAGGAGGCCATGGGCGTCACGCTCGGTGCCCCAAGGCAGGCCTTACCTGCATCAGCCCCAAGGCAGACCTTACCATCATCAGCTGCGCATTCTGCCATGCTGGCAGCGAGATGCGTGGGTTCCAGTCCATGATGTTAATTCCGCTCGTACTATAGATCCGTCCCCGTTGTCTTTTAATAGTTTGTGTCGAGTTAACATTCACAAGGAACTTCTGCACAGACAGGCGCAGACAGTTCTTCCGCCGATGCGACGCGGCGACGAAAGCTCGAGCACTTCGCCCGTCGTCGCGCAACCACAAGAAGACGCCCTGCCCACCCGTCTCGCCATTCTATACCGCTTCGAGGGACAGGAGACACGCCGACTCATCCGCACATGGTGGGACCGGCCGACGCTCGCGCCCGACGAGCTGCGAGCGCTGGTGGTGGCCGATGGCGCGCTAGGTATTGGCGAGCCCTTTCAGCTGAGGATTTGGGACGAGCACTTCCAAGCCTGGTTCGTGCCCGATGAGATACTACTGGTGAGGGGTCTTCGCTCTGTGCCGGCGAGCGGCGCCGTCTCGTCCGTCTCGTACGCCGTTGATGTGCTCCTCGAACGGCCAGCACTGACGCCTGCGCTCACAGGCCAGGGCGTTGCTTACCTGCATCAGCTGCCCGGCTGGCCGTCAGCGTTGCCCATCGTTACAAGCCCACCGCTTGCGCATCTCGCGGCCTCCGCTTCGGGCGTGGCCGCGAGCCACATGCAGCAGCCGCCGCCCTTTCTTGTCGCCCGTGAACAGCAGAGCCATAGCCAACACACGGACAGCAGCTCTCTGAACGAGCAGCAGGCGCACTACACCCGGTCGTTGATTCGGCCCGAGCCGGGCCGTGACGGCCGCCCGTTCCTCGGGTCATCCGATGGCGACACGCCGCTCGGGTTCGAGTGCCCTCCGAGCCACGCGTTGCCCAAAGGCCTGCGGCCAGCCGCGCCTGCCGAGACCCCACTGGCGAACGGCGGGTTCCCGGCGGGGGCGGGTGGCAACGGGCGCTCGTGCTCGGGCGTGGGCGCGGTGCCACCACTGCTGGCCGAGCCCGAGTTCAGCAGTGGGCGCGACTTCAGCACGTACCCTACGCCCCCGCTCGTGCATATGTCGAGCAGCCTGAGTCACGTGCACGGGTACGGCGGCGCGCAGGAGCCGCTGCAGCTCGCGCTCCTGCACGCGGCGCCGCTCGTGTGGCGGCATGAGGGGCGCCTCGCGCCGCTCGACCACCAATCGCTCTCACTGGACTTCAAGGCGGAGGTTCGGGCCATGTGGGACATGCTTGGGCGCACAAAGAAGCAGGTGAGCGTACGCTTCGACGTGGCGTCTTCGGCGTTCCTCGGCGAGGCGCTCGCGATGCGGCCCGCGGCGCTGCACCTCGTGTGCCACGCAGACTACGACCCGCACAAGCGGCGTTCGGGGGCGTCGGAGGAGGACTCTTTCTTCGTCGGACTGGAAGATGCCGAAGGCGCGCTCGATCCGCTCTCGCTGCACCGTCTCCGAGCTTTGCTCGTGCCCGCACTCGTTCGTTCGACACGGCTCGTCTTCGTGTCCGCCTGCCATTCACAGCCAGCGGCGGAGGCATTCGTGGACGCAGGCGTCCCGCACGTGATTGCGGTGCGTACGAGGCTCAAGGTGCTCGATGACGCGGCCGCGCTCTTCGCGCGCCATCTGTACCTCGCTCTCGTCGAGGGCCACACGGTCCGCCAGGCATTCGACTACGCAACTGCGCAGCTCTCGGCAGTCGCGCCCTCGCTCGGGCTACCCAATCCATCCGAAGAAGCGCAAAAGTTCGTGCTGCTGCCCGAGTGGTACGAGTCGCCAAAGCCGACGGCTGGCCTCGGCCACAGCGACAGAGGGTTTCCCCACAGCGACGGAGGGAGGGAGGGGCGGATCTCCACAGAGGGAGATATGGACCCGCATGGCGTGCCGCTCTTCGCGTCGCTCCCCTACGGCACTGTCGTCGAGCGCAACCCGCTGCCCGAGCTCGAGCCGCCCTATGTGCACAAGCCCTTTTTGGGGCGTGCCATCGCGCTGCAGCAGCTCGTGCTCAAGCTCGGGCAGCGGCGCCAAAAGGAGGTGCGCCTCGTCACGCTGCACGGGCCGGCGGGGGTAGGCAAGTCGTCCCTCGCGCTCGCGGCCGCCTCGCACCTGTTCGAGCGGCGCTGGTTCCCCGAGGGGTGCGTGCGCGTCGAGCTCCAGGGCTGCGAGACCGAAGGCGGCGTGCTTGGGGCGCTCGCCGAGGCGCTCGACATGGAGTTCTCGTCGATGACCGACGTGGGGCGCGCGCTGAAGCACTGGAAGGGGCTTCTCGTGCTCGATGAGTGCGACGCAGCCGGCGCGGCTGGTGTGATGGCACCGCTGCTCCAAAAGCTCCTCTCGACACAAGAGCTGCGCGTGCTCTGTACGGCGCGCAAGCCCCTGCGCGTGGCGGGGGAGGTCCTCTTTCTGACGGATCCCCTCCACCGGCGCGACGCGGCGCGCCTCTTCCGCGAGCTCGCCATGGAAGGGCTGCCGCTGCCGCTGCGCAAGTCGGAGGAGCAGCTGATGCAGCATCCGGTGCTCGAGGCGCTGCAGGGGCTGCCGCGCGCCATCTGGCAGACTGCGCCGCTGCTCCGGCAGGGCAAGTCCATGGGCGACCTCGAGATGGACTTGCGCATTGGGCTTGATGAGGAGGGCAATCATCTCGACGGGGACGGGAGCCCTCCGACGCCGGCGCGACGAGCGACAACGGCCGATCCGAAGCGCGACGAGCTTCGGTGGCAGCCAATGCCCCCACCGCCCGCTTCGCCGTGTGCCAAGGCAGCGGACTCCGCCACGGCTGCCACGGCCTCCATGGCGACTTCGGGTCCGAAGTGGCCGATCATGAGTGAGGCGGCGCCCGACCCGGCGCCCGACCCGGCGCCCGACCCGGCGCCTCAGCTGCAGTCGGTAGCGGAGGAGCGCTCACCGAGCGATTCTAGAACCATCGATGGTGAGCGCTCACCGAGCCACAAGGCGGCGCCAGCTGCGCCCATCGCGATGGCTACTGGATCTGGAGACTCCTCTGTGAATGAAAGTTCCTCTGTGAACTGGCATCACGCCATCCTCAGGCTGGAGCAAGGTGTGATGAGAGTCTGCTCTGGGTCGGCGCGTGAGGTCGCCACGCCTGCAGACGCCGTGGCCACGGGCAGCGCGGGCGCCGCCTTGAGCACCGCCAGCGCGAGCGCCGTCGCGGAGGCGGGCGGCGCCTCCCCCGACGAGGCCGTTGCGACTGATGCGCAGGCCTCTGCGAAGCCATCAGCCGAAGCGAGAACGACGTCGACGGGCGAGAACGACCTCGACTCGTGCCTCACCCTCGACGCCACCACCACCATCTGTGACAGCAGCAGCGGTGCTAGCGTGGGTGCAGGCGGCAGCGGCAGCGGCCAGAGCAGTGACGATGCCGACGGTGCCGGCGTCCGTGCCGCCGGCGGCGGCGCCGTGGTGCAGCTCCAGCGTTACATGGGCGACGCGTCTGACGAAACTGACGCCACCGAGCGATCGAGGCTGGACGTCAAGCGGTCCTTCCACACGCTCCAGCTAGTCGCGCGCAAGTCGCTCGAGGTCTCATTGCGTTTCCTGCAGCACACCAACTCGGACGCGTTTGCGCTGCTTGCGCTGCTCACTCTGCTGCCCGGTGGCGCGCTCGAGGCTGATCTCGATGCCATCTGGGCGGCGCGTGAGCCGCCCGACGCCGCACCTGCCACACCTCAGCTGCCCCCCCCCGAGGTGAGCCACGTGTCGGCCCCACGCGCAGGCGCCGTATCGGGTATGGGCGCCATATCGGGCGCCTCATCGGATGCCGGTGGCTCCCCTCCTCGCGCGTCTTTCAACCACGGGCACGGTACGGGTGGCTGGGCACCGCTCATGCAGGTGCTCATGCAGCCGCCGAACGCCGAGTCGGGGCCTCAAGGCCAGTGGCTCGTGCGCTCGACGAGGCAGGGATTCGGGGGACGTGAGACGTTTCACGTGAGTCAACCCCGCGAGGCGGCCAATACGCTCGAGTCGCTGCCAGAGCCTCTCGCACGCCGCTTTGCGCAGCGGTGCGCCGTCTATTTCGCCGCACTCGGCGAAAGGATGGTGACGCAACTCGAGCGTGCGGGCAGCGACATCGACGCCGAGTGGCGCTCGCGCTTTCAAGAGTCGTTCGAGGCTAACATGTGGGCGTGCCTTCAGCCGGAGCGCCTCGTGCTTCTCATGAGCCACGGCGGCGGCGGCGGCGGCGGCGGCGGCGTCGGCGGCGGCGCGAGCGAAAGTGCCCCCATGGCCGATGCGAGCGCTGACGCAGCAGCCGAGCGCAGCGCTAGTGCTGGCGCCGTCGCGGGCGCCGTCGCGGGCGTTTCCTCGGCCGCTACCAACATGCATGCCGCCGATGCGGACGCCATGCGGGGCGTCGATGCGACTGCCCAGGTGGGCAACGCTCTCACGCGCATCCTCGCGTGGCTGGGGCGGCGGCGTGAGGCGGCCCAGGCGGCCGAGGCCACGATCAAAGCTTGTCAGGACCTGGGCATGGCTTCCTCGGCGTCACAGGCGACAGCACTCAATCTCCTGGGAGATTTGCGCCTGCACCTGGGCCAATTGAGTGGCGCGCAGCATGCGCTGCAACATGCGATCTATCTCGCCGCCGGCGGCGCTGAGAGCGGCGCGCCCGCACCGTCGCCTCCAGCGCCCGGGCGAAGCAGCTATCGAGCGTCCAAGGCGGCCTCGCCTCGCCTCGAGCCAACGGACGAAGGTAACGCTCCCCTCGACGCCGCGCGCACAGCCGAGGACGGCGCTGAGGGCGGCAGCACTGGCCACGGCGCCACTCGTGACGGCAGCGCGGCGCGGCGTACGTCCTCGGACACCCTTGGCCCTACCGGTCACTTGGGCTCCACGACTTCCGATGCCGATGGCGTTGGGGAGAGCCGCGGTGCCTTTGGGCTGCCACCGTCGCCGCCGCCGCCGCCGCCGCCGCTGGAGCTACTCGGGCGCTCAGGCAGCGAGGGCCGCAGCACTCTCATGGGCGCAATGACGCACCTGGGCCAGCACCATGTGCTCCTGACGCCCGGCCACCACGGCCCAGCCTCGTTCTCCTCGTCCCTCGTTGCTAGGCTCGGCTCGCCCTTTGACGAATCCGTACCCGTTGGGGATGGCGCCAATGCCCTCGGCGGCGCCCATCCCAATGGCGGCGGCGGCGGCAACGGCCGCCAAGGTGACGCTGCGCCCACCGCGGCGCCGGCCTCGTCGTCTATCAGCCCACAGGAGCACGTGGAGGGCTTTGCCGACGCCGCCCGCGACGGCGCGCGCGATGCCGACGGCGTGGACGACGGCGGTGGCCGCCGCGGCGGCGGCGAGGAAGGCGATGGCGGCGGCGGCGAGGACGGCGATGGCAGCGGAGGGGACGACCCACGCACGCCCAGCCATCATATCAGTCCTCACCACGGCCACCGCACTCGCTGGAAGTTTCTCAAGTGGCAGATCATGCGCACATGCCCGAATGAGGGGTTGTGCCCCAAAGTACAAGCTTTCCTCACGCTGGGTGACGTTCACTTCGCCACGGCGACCGAGCTAGTGCAGCATGGCGAGTCAGCCGAGGTGGTGGCGGACGCGTACGCGCGTGCAGAGCATGCGTTCAGCCTGGCGCTTGCCTCCATAAAGCGGGGGATGTCGACGCCCGGCCTGCTGCTGAGACGCGCTCACTCGTTAAATCGAAACTCGGCCGACTTGGTCGACGAGGCCATGGCGGCAAGTGCGTCGATCTCCGAGCCGGCCGACGTGCTGAGCGCCGAGCTGAGCAGCGCCGTGATGAGCGGAGGCTCGAGCCCGATCGCGCCCTTGGCGAGCGGCCCAGACGGCGGCGAGGGCAGCAGCAGCAGCACAGCCGAGCTACCTGTCAGCCTTCTGCGTGCGGCGGTAGGATTGGCCAAGGTGGCGCTCGCGCGCAACGAGTGCGCTCTGTGCATCCGGCGGCTCGAAGGGTTGCCCGCCACGGAGCCGGCAGTGCTGCAGATGCGCGGTGAGGCGCACGCGGCGCTCGGCGAGCTCGAGACGGCGCGCGCGGAGCTCACCCAGGCCGCCTCCCTCTGGTGGCGCGCCAACGACGGGCTGCACGAGAAGGCGACGCTCGTCGAGCTCGAACGCGTGCGCCGGCGGCTCGATGCACAGCACGTGGACGCAGGACGGCTGATCGTCTTCCACGCCGCTCCGCTCGTCGAGCACGTCGAAGTGGCGTCGACCGACGCGGCGCGATGCGCCGACGGCGCCGAGGCGGCCGAGGATGCCGCCGAGGGCGGCAACCGCGGGCAAGGTGCCACCTCGACGACCAAATTGCTCCCGATCGCATTCTCGAAGCGCCTCGGGCTGCGCGCGTGGCGCCAGCTGCGCAGCTCGCTCGCCGAGCTCAAGCGCCAGATCAAGGTTTCGCTCGAGACGGCCACGGTCGAGAACCTCGTCGGTGCACTGCAGCAGTCTGGCCGGCCCATATTGCACTTTTTGCCCACGCGCGACTACGAGCATGGCGTCACGATGGAGTCCTATGACGGCGAGCTCAAGCCGCTTCCCCTCGCGCAGCTACACGAGCTCGTCGAGCGAGCTGCGCCGCGCCGGCCGTCGCTCGTCTTCTTGTGCGCACGCCAGTCGACGGAGGCGGGGCGCGTCTTTCTGCAGGCGGGCGTGCCCGCCGTCGTGTGCCTGCGCGCTTTCCTACCTGAGGCCGACGTGGCGGCGTTCGTCGGTGCCTTTTACGCGGCGCTCCTCGGCGGCAAGGAGAGCACGACGCCCGCGGCGGCCTTTGCTGCGGCCAAGGCGACCCTTGGCTCGCGCTTCCGTGTGGGCTCGATGGACGGATTTGCACTCCTGACAAAGGAGACAACTGAGGGTGCCGTGGGGGCGGAGAGCGCCGAAGAAGCCTCTTCGACCTCTTCGGCCTCTCTGATCAAGGCACCCCCACCGGGCGAGCTGCGCGACTTCTCTCCCAAGCTGTGCCCGTCCAACCTGCCGTTCTCGTCCGCGATGGATTCGTACGAGCCCACTGGATGGGACGAGGGCGAGATGTCCAGACCGACGGAGACGCCGAGCCGCGTCTATACCTCCGGAGGCGCCGCATGGAGCGTCCTGCCCGACACGGCGCCGCCCGACCCTGCAGACGAGCGCACGGAGCTCCTCGCGCATGGATCCGCCTTCGTCGGCCGTCACCTCGAGATGCACGCGCTCATTCGCTCGTGCCTGCACAACCAGCTCACGGCCGTCTACGGCCCCAAAGGCGCGGGCAAGTCTGCGCTAGTGCTCGAGGCAGCGCGCTACCTGCGCCAGCGCAACCGCTTCCCCCACGGCATCTTCTGCTGTTCGCTCGAGGGGCTGCGCAACATGAAGGCAGTGCGCACGCGGCTCGGCTCGACGCTGAATATCCCGGCGCGCTCGGTGCAGGAGCTGTGCGACATGATGGCACGCTATCGCTCGTGCCTGCTCATCCTCGACCGTTGCGAGGATGCGATCCGCAAGAAGATGCCGCAATTCGAGTGGCTGCTCACTCAGCTGCTGCAGTCGTCGGTCAAGGTGCTCATCTCCTCCCAGACACCGCTCGACGCCTCGCACGAGGCCGTCTCGCGTTCGATGCGTGCCATCTCTCTTCCCCGGATGAACACTCGCGACGCGGCGCTGCTGCTGCTCGAAACGTGTGAACGAAACCTGACTGCCGAGGAGGTCGGCGCAACTGACGACGAGACGATCCTCTCGACGCTGCGCAAGCACCCTCTGATCCGCAAGATTGGCGGCATGCCCGCGGCGGTGCGCTGGGCGGCGCGCCGGCTGGCCGACGTCGATGTGGCCGAGCTCAATCATGAGCTCAACGATCTGTCCCCGAGCGAGCTCGCCGCGCTCACCTCGGACGGCCACGGGACGCTGGAGCTCTCGGGCGCTCTCTCGGGACTGGCGCCCGAGAGAGCTGGCTCCACAAGCGCCCTCTCGGGCACGCGCGTGCGCCGCCGCCCGACGAGCTGCGGCTTTGTTTCGGCAGCCGGATCGGCCAGCAGCGTCGGTGCACTCGGTGGCGTTGCTGACTTCGCGAGCGGCGCGTCGTTGTCGGCCTCCATGCCGGCGGTGTTGCCGTCCTCGTGCTCAGAAGCCCTCTATGGCGGCGGGCGCGGCGGCAGCCTCGGCGACAGCGGCGGGCGCGGTGACAGCCTCGGAAACAGCAGCGGCGGGCTGTTTTGCCCCGGAGGCCCGGGCGGCGGCGCGAGCGACGGTGGACGATCGCACACGCTCTCGCGCTCGCTTTCGGCCGACCCCGAGGCACACTCGCGCCTGCCGAAAGGCTCTATGCATGCGCCGCCCGCGAGTCCGCTCACTGGCCCACACTCGTACCAACACGCGCAGCCGCGGTCGCAGGCGCTGCCGCTGGGCGGGCCCGTGTGTCAGCCGATGCATCCATATGGCCCCGCATCCTACTCGTCCTCATCAGCCGCTGCTGCCTCTACGTTAGGGGCGAGCTCGCCACACCTCCACACTCACAACGGGCTCGCCGGCCGCTCGCTTGCCGAGGGAGCGAGCGGGCACGCCGCCGACGCGCGCCGCGCCGACGGCTTGCCGCACTCGCACTCGTATAGCTTCGCAAGCGTAGTTCGCACGCCCAAGGTTTCGTCATGGGACGCCCGCCACGACGTTCTGCCCGAGGTTTCGTCATGGGACGCCCGCCACGACGTTCTGCCCAAGGTTACGTCATGGGACGCCCGCCACGACGTTCCGCCCGAGGTTTCGTCATGGGACGCCCACCACGACGCCCCAACGTACACCCAGTTCCCGCGCACGGCCAGTGCTCCGTCGGAGCTCTCCCTCGCATATGGCGGCCCATCGGAGCGCCACTCGTCCGCCCACGGACCTCCGGAGCTGCTGGGGTCGAGCGAGCACGTACGTGCCTCGATGCGCGACATGCGCGCCGCGCTCTTCGCCGCGGCGGCCGACGGCGGAGGAATGCCGGGCGTGATGCAGGAGATGCGCGCTCTGGCCGCGCAGCTCAACCACCTCGCCGGCGGCGCCGCCGCCGACGGCAGCGGCGGTGGCAACAGCCGCGGCGGCCCGGGGATCACGCGCGCCAACTCGCAGCGGCGGGCGAGCGGCGGCGGCGGGCGCGAGCTCCGAGCGGATCGGCGCACCCGCTCGTGGGACTCGCGCCTCGACTCGCGCCAAGCGCTCGAGGCGGCGCTGCTCGATGGCCACAACGACGGCTCGTACTGAGGTCAGGTGACTGAGGCCAGGTGATTGAGGCCAGGTGATTGAGGCCAGGTGACTGAGGAGAGAATCCCATTGAACGCGCACCTCATGGTTGTGCCTAATCCATATAGCCCTCCGACGAATATCCTGGGGAAGCTGACGAATCATGCGAAACAGGGAGAAAGAGCTTCTATGGAAAGCCGCATCCAGCAGCATATCAAGGCCGTCGAGGACGGGCGTGTCGCTCGACTCCAAGCGACGCCACCTGCAGACCGCATCACCACCGCTCACCGCGCCATCTCTCGCGGCAAGGGCGGACCGGAACAGTTACAACGTCTCGCATAGTTTTTACGAGGTCGATGAAAAAGCGGGGCCGCATGGATTATGAAATATGCGTCCATAGCATGGGCTCCATAGAATGCCTTTCTTTGAGAAGGGCCGCAAAACAGCTTCAAATGTGATCTATCCTATAGAAACACGTTGGGGAAAATGTGCCGGCTGACCGAATCGTCTGATGCACGATGCGGCGGGGATACCAATCCGTCCGGATCGGGATACCGTACGCTCGGCGCGTCGCGACTCGTGTCTACTCGACGTATGGGATCTCCCTTCTCCCCGAGGATGCACCGACGAGCACGTACTGTCTGCTACTCGCACCTCACGCCCAAGACAGATGCGGTTGCCACTGCGGCCACATGCGCTCGGCACTCTCACTGCTTCGCCATGGCCGCCCTGGCCCTCTCCATCATCGCCGCCTTCATCGCCGCCTCCTCGTCCAGATCGCTCTTCATCTGCCCCGCCGCGCGCAGCACCGACGAACCCGGCTGCGACGAGCGCGGCGTCGACGTGCTGCCCTCGGTGCCTTCATTGAGCGGCTGGTAGCCGCGGCGGCGCATGTCCGCCGACCAGCCCTGCGTGGCAGTCGCAAGCAGCCGGCTCATCTGTGGGCCGTCGAGCACGCTGCCGTCCCGTTTGTTCACGATCTGGTAGAAGTCGTACGTCATGCGCACCGACGTGCCGTCGCCGAGCGAGTCGAGCGCAATTGTCACTTCGGGCAGCGCGCCGCCGACCTTGCCCAACATATTTGTCTCACGGTTTGAGCTCAGCTGCCTCCAGCGGATTTTACTCGGCTCAGTCAACTCGATCAGCTGAGATACGATCACGCCGTCCGGGAAGGTGACCTCTCGCTCGCAGCCGACCGAAAGCGGCGAGGCGCCCGACGCGGCCGCCGGAGCGTCGCCAGCCAGTCGTGTCACCTTAATCTTGATGTTGGTATGGTCGACGCCGAGCTGCTTCTCCGAGATGAGCTCGCGGTAGACGTCCTCGCACTTGAAGGGCAGCGTGAAGATGAGCGTGAAGCCGTCGCCGTCGGAAATGTATTGGCGCGAAGTGATAGCGCCATCGGACGCGTCCGCCGACTTGGGGATCGTGAGCTGCAGCTTATGCTGCATCCGCTCGAGAGTTTTGGGGGGGTTCACGCTCACAGTTCTCTTCCACATGGGTGTTTCACACAAAGTGAAACCTCCCCACGTAAGTGGAACTCACGTAAGTGCAACTCACGTAAGTGGAACTCTTGTGGACACTCACCATGGCAGTGGATGGAGCACTTCTGCTTCCGCGGGCCTGTGGGCAGACGAGGGTTCAGTGTTTCTTCGGACCTCGTTGCCAATGGACACACGCTCGCGCCGCGCGGCGAGAGAGGGCAGTAACAGTGCAGTTGCACCGGTTATCGCGTTACGTTCACACCCCTTGCGAGTTCCCACGAAAATGCAGTTGAAGAACGGCGCCGGCGATGGCCGCAGCCACGACATCAACACCGCTGCTCATTGCCTCGTGGAATGTTGCCGGCTGGGACGCGACTCTCAAGTACATCCGCGAACACTACAAGTCGCTCGATGCCTTCCTGGAGCGTCACGGCTTTGATGTGCTCGCGGTCCAAGAAGTCAAGCTAACTCAGAAGAAAGTGCAGGCCGATCCGACCGGCACGAGCGCTTACCCATTTGGCGCGTGGGAGTCGTTCTGGGCGTTTCCGCAGAGCGAGACAACAGCAGAAGTGAAGCGCGGCTTCAATGGGGTGACCACGTACGCGCGCACTGGGCTGACGCTCGCCGCCGACGCGGCACCGCTCGGTGACCCATCGCTCGATGCCGAGGGCCGTTGCCTGCTGACTGACCACGGCGGATTTGTGCTGTTGAACGTGTACGTCCACTCGACCGGCGGCGCGGCGGACGGCGACGAGGGAGCATACCAGGACAAGTGCGCCCGGAAGCTCGCGTTCCTCGCTGCGTTGCGCCGCAAGATTGGCGCGCTGCGTGCGGCCGGGCGCCACGTGATCTTGGCAGGTGATCTCAACATTGCGGCACGCGGGGCGGACGTACCGTGGCGTCAATCACTGCTGCCAGTCGCCGCTCTCAAACGTACCCTCGAGCTCGGCGGCGGCAGCGGCCGCGGCGGCTGCGATACAGAGATCGGTAGTGGCATCAGAAACGGAGGTGGCGAGGGTGCGGCCGTCTCCGACGGCACGCCGAGCGCCGCTGAGCGTGTGCGCGCAGCCCTCGCGCAGCTTCGCATGGTGCTTGGAACGTCAGGGTGCGAGACGCTCTACCGGGCTCTGCCGACGGGTGGGGTGCGTGGCGTGCTGAGCACAGCGAGCGTGCAGAAGGCCGTGGAGGCGCTGGTACAGGGCCACAACCCAGTGGTGCTCGCCGATCCGGCACACGATGGCGACGACGATGGTGACGGCCACGGCGAGCAGGCGCTTGAGGGGAGAGGGGACCGAACAAGCTCTTCCTCCACCGCCGCCACAGCGCCCACGCCATCCACACCGGCGGCAGCAGCAGCGGCGGCGGCGGCGGCGGTGGTAGCTGAGATGGCGACGTCATCGGATGGATCGCACTCGCCACTCGGGAGTCTGGGCGGCAGCCGCGGCGCGGGCACCAGCGAGGCGGAGCGGCTCGCGACAGTCCGCGAAGCGCTACGCACGCTCGCTCACTACATCGGCGTCTCGCCCTCTCAAAAAGACTGCGTGGCATGGCTTGGCAGCCTTGGAGCGGAAGGGATGGTAGACGCCTTCGCGGCGCTGCGCCCGCACGCGCGCGCCCGCTTCACGTGCTGGCATCAGTACACGAACATGCGCTACACCAACAACGGGAGGCGCATCGATGCATTCTGGGTCGATGCGCCGCTGATGGAGTACGCGCTGCCGGGGGCGCCGCTTCTGGAAGACGAGACCGAGCAGGGTGCGCTAAGGGCTTGCACCGCGGGCGGCCGCTGGCTGCCCGCGCCCACTCACGGGGTACTCCACGGCCTCCAGGAGGCGCGACAGACGACGCACGACTTGCAGTTTGCGCCCGCTCACACCGGCATCGTGTACACCGCACCGCCGGCTTCGGACCACGTGGCAGTCACCCTGCTGCTCGAGGCGGTGGCGCTGGGCCGATCGCTTCCATGGGCGACGGCATCTAGCGCGAGCAGCGCGGGCAGTGCGCCGCCGCCGCCGCTCAAGCCTCCCGATGCACCGACCAAGGCGAGCGTCTTCCGGCCGCCCCAGTCGCTCAAGGCCTTCTTCGCGCCAAGACCCAAGCCGCCTCCGCCACCGCCGGCCGGGCCAAGTGCAGCCCCCGCCGAGGCCACGGCATTCGGCGGCGCGGCTAGCGGGGCCAAGGGCCACGCGGCGGCGAACGCAGGGGATGCTTTGGTGACTGAGGCTGGCTCCGAGGGTGCCGATGCTACGGTGGGCGGCAAGGGCGGCACCGGCGGCGGTTCGGGAGGCGCGGATGGCAAGGGCGGCGAAGCAGTGCACAAGCGGCCGAGAGTGGCTTAAATCGATCGTTTCCAGCCTGCCAAGTCTTTGTGTAGCCGCGTGCGGTTGAACTCAAGAACGGGCGAGCGTAGACAGCCTTTTCTAAGCCATACAGAGTCGAGAGTGCATCGCCGAGTGCATCTTTTCGGCCGCAGAGGCTCTTTTGCACGTTCGGAGCTTCTCCTCGCCTCCATCGCATTCCCGCGCCCTTTCTCTTCATGAGAGGGCTAGCCATGGTGCCCGAGCGTGCGGCATATCTTTCTGCGACCCCGTTACCTAGCGTGAAACGCCGTGGTGTGCCGTGAAGAGGGACTTTTCACGTGAGGGTCTCACGACTTGAGGAGCGGGAAGAAACGTCACAAAGAACAGGAGCAAAAGCGACGGGTGCCCACTCTGTGCTGTGCTCTTCTCCATCCTGTTGCGCCGGACACTGGTCCATGCCGGGGGTGACAAAACCTAGCTCCTCCAGGGATCGCACACATCCAGCAGCCGCATGCCTCCGTATCGATCTTCGACCGCGGGGGCTTCAACGTCGCACCTCCAAAGGGGACCGATCACGGCCCCTCATTCCAAAGCGTTTGTGGAAAGAAATTCCGAATTGGATTGCCCTCTTTGCCGAGCGTGGACAGAAGAAGAAGTACGTGCTACCCATTGGCCCGAGGCCATGGAGCGGCTACTCCATCCCCAATCGCCCCCGCAACGCGCCCCCCTGCAACCCCAGCCCTGTTCCCAGACGACGTCATCCACGCATATTTGGTCATACCTTGTTGACCCTCCCCGTGTGCCACGCGAACGCTCTTTTTTTCGCAGGTGCTGGTACGGCTGCCCGCTGCTTCCTGCGACGCACGACGGCCGCAAATATGACGGCTGCCAGATCCGCGGATGCGATACGAAGGCATGCGCGGGACAGCCCATTTTAGCGTGCACCAAGTGCCGTTGGTCGACGTGCGAAAAGTGCGCCGACCGACCGCGGATGCCGATGCTGACGCACGACCCGCTCTTCCATGGGCCGGACGACCCGTGCATGCTTGAGTACCCGCAGTGCAGTGGGCGCGATTTTTATGGCACCGTCATCGTGTGCCCGGGTGGCAACTATGAGTTCCTGTCTCCTCTCGAAGGTCTACCAGTGGTCGAGTGGCTCGCTCAGCACAACATCGGAGCGGTGGTGCTCAAGTATCGGTTGCTGCCGCACTACGATCTCGACGATGCGCTCGACGACCTCGAGGCCGCCGTCGCGCGCGTGCGCGAGTGCCGCCCAGGCCCGGTGGCCGCCCTCGGCTTCTCCGCCGGAGGCCACCTTATCGCTTCGTTGGCGCTGAGGGCGGCGCAGCGCAGCCAAAAGCAGCCGCTGGACGCGCAAGTTCTCGTGTACCCGGGCATCGACTGCCGCGACTGGAAGCATCCCGAGTACAATGGCTTCTTCAACCTCGGCCGCTGGAAGATCCCAACCAAAGCGGCTAAGCTTCACCGAGGGCAGGAAGCCCTGCTCGGCGGCGCCGGCTTTGCCGCACCGCCCACCTGCCTCGTGGGCTCGACGGACGACACGTGCACGCCCAACGAGCAGCACACGGACATCTACCACCGCGCGCTCGACGAGCGTGACATCCCCAACGTGTACCTGCGCGACTCGTTTGGTGAGCACGGTTTCGAGCTCAAGGGTGGGTGGACGCCCGGCTGCGTCAAGTGGCTCAAGAGCCGCAACTTTGGCGGGATGAAGCAGATGCCCGGCCGGCATGCGATGTCGTTGCGCATGCCCGCGCCGCGCGTGCTCCAGGACTCGGCCTATGCCAATGCGGAGCCGATGGACTTCCCCACAGATGACTCGGAGTGCCCCGCCTGCGACGACGACGACGAAAGCGACGCGTCGGAGGCCTCGCCGTTCGATGAGGGCAGGTCATGTGGCAAGCCGCGCTTCCCGCCGGCGATGATCGAGGTGCCTGTTCGCCAGCGCGAGATCGCGCGCGAGCTCTCCTCCTCATCCTCGTCGACCGAGTCCGTCTTTGCGTGCACTCCGGCACCGCAAGCTTTCCCGATGGACCTTCATGTCGAGCTCGGCGGCTCGCACGCGTCGAGTGAGGACACATTCCCCACTGACGGCACCTATGGGCTGCCCGGTGGCGCCGCGACCTTTGGCGCCGCGACCTTTGGCGCCGCCTCGAAGCCCTTCGCCAAACCCACCGGTGGCAAGCCGAAGGCTGGCTCGGGCTCCTCGCTCAAGAACCTCAACAAGCCGCTCGGTGGTGAAGAGCCGGATCTCAAGCGCGCGAAGCAGTTGGCGATGGTGCCGTCGGATGAGAACGTGTCGAGCTTCACGTCCTCGTTCCCGACCACGTTCTCAACCTCCACCTCGACCTCCACCTTCCCGTCTACCTTCTCGAGCTCGTTCCCCACAGCCTTCGCGCCTCAGAGTGGCTTTGCATCCGAACCCAAGAACAAAGCGCCGCCCACGACAAGCAACGGAAAGGGCGCCGTAGGTGGAGGTAGCGCCAGCAGCGGCAAGGCGGCGATGGTGACCGACTGGCCGACTGACCGACTGGCCTCACTGCCGAGCGGGCGCACCACACGCGGAAGCACCACGGCGGCGGCCAAGTCATCAGCCATGCCGCCGCCCACGCACAGGCCCACATCCGCCGCGACGGTCGACTCGCACTCGTCGCTGGCGCCGCCGCACACGGCGCACCACGCGCACGCGTCGAGCTCGCTGGCGCCGCCGCCCGCGATGGTCTTTGACCTAGACACGCACCTTGTGGGCGCGCGGCTCGCGTCCGGGCAGGACGGTGACGCGTCTCTCAGCTTCGCGCCCGATGCTGTTGAGGTCTGAGGACGCGCGCCCGCGGCGATGCGCGCCCGCGGCGGCGCTCGCGGCGGCCCGCGTTTGACGGGGGCAGCCGGCGGCGGCGGCGGATCGCAGCAGCGGCGATGAGGCAATAGCGGCGGATAGCAGCGGCGGCGGCGATAGCGGCGGCGGCGGCGGTAGCGGCGGCGGCGGTAACAACGGCGGCGGCGGCGGTGGTTACAACAATGGCGGCGGCGGTAACAACGGCGGCGGCGGTCGCAGTCGCGGCTGAGAGGGACGGAGCGGCGGAGCGGAAGAGGGACGAGCGACGCAAGGAAGGTGGGAAAGAGCAACGAACGTGGGATGGCGTGGGTCGAAAAGCGACTCGCAGCGGCATAAAACAGCAGCAGCAGCCCTGCCCTGCCGACGCCGCTGCCGGCGTGGAGTCGGCGGCGCAGCGAGTGCGGCGCGAGGATGTTCAGCACGAGGGAAGGCTCTGGGGCATGGCCGCAGTGTACAAGCGGTCGGACGGGAGCAAGCAGGCGCTCCTCAGTACACGCGCTTGGCGCGGTGGTGGCGCACCACAACTCAGCGCGACGCGCTGGGCGAAACATTGCCTAATTAAGGGCGCATGTGCATGTTTTGACGTTCATGGAAGCTTTCGGGGACGAGGCGAGGCTAAAGGCGCAGTGCGCCTGTACGGTACAGGTTTGTTCGAGCTGTGAGCGGTTTGAAGACCGGTCGTTCTTTTCGCCGAGCGCCGGACCGCGCGGCGCGACCGGACCCGCGCGCCGTGTAACTCACGGAGGCGTGACAACTGTCTAAACGGTGAAAAGAGTGGTAGCGAGCCGCGACCTCCCCGGGGCGCGGCGGCCGGCGGGGCCGCGGGGCCGGGGGCGCGTCGAGTCCGCGAGAGCGGTCGGCGGCATCCGGCATGCAGACCTATCGTATGCACCGCGCTCCGCGGGCGCATCGGGCATCAGGGCATGCCGTTGCCCGTTGGCAAACGAATGGCATACATGTCGCATTTATAGCTATAAAGCTTTATACACACCGTAGCATAACCGTAGCAGCCCGGAGCGGCCATGGGAGCGGCCCTCCCCCAAATCCGGAATGCTTGCAGTTGCATTATCCCAGGCCAATCCGGGATCTCGCGTCTACGGTCTAGCCCATTCCACGCTTTACCCCATTCACCCAGACGCCCGCGCCACCCTCGCCGCCACCAGCCGCGGCCGCCTTTGCTGCGGCACCTGAACCCTTGGGCTTCGAGGCCCGGGCCAAGCCGATACGCCCGCTTGCGCCGCGCGCCGTGGAGGCCGCCTTGGGCTTGCCCACGAGCTTGCGCCACTGCTGGAGCTCGAGCGGCACATCCTTATCCTTCTGGGCGAGGTAAGCCTTAAGGGTTTCTCGCCGGCCCGGCCCGTTCGCCTGCGGGTCACCGTAGACGATGTCGGACGGGACGCAGCGCGAGGCGGTGCGGTTGCATGCGGGGCACGAGTCACCGCAGCAGTGCTCGAGCGGCGTACCGGGTGCGAGGTCACCCGTCTCGCAGCCCGCGCAATTCGACGCGTCCGGCGCGCGGCATGTGAGCGAGTGATCCGGATGCGGACAGAGCTGCCGTAGCTGGCGAAGCGTCTGCGCGAGGCGCGTGTGTTTGCTCGCGCGCCGCGTGACATGCGAGGGCAGGCAGCGCAGCGCCGCCGTAAGCAGCAGGTTCTCCGCGACGCGCGAACCGTTGACGTTCCACAAAAGGTCGCGACGATGCCGATTGGCCACGCGCTGCATGCGCTGCAACGTCTGTGGGCTCAGGCTGTCCAGTTGGCGGAGCGTGTCGGCGGCGCCCGCGGCGCTCAAAAAGGGGCGCTCGGCGAGCGTGAAGGCCATGCGCCGCCACGGTATGAGGCACCCAAACGGCAGACCCACGGCCCAGAGCTGGTCAGAGACGAGCACTGAGAGGGCGCCCGCCGCAATGCCATCGTAGAGCCGTCGCGATGAGGGAGAGTCCCCCCGCAACATGAGGTTGAAGCGCGCACGTGCCATCAGGTTGCGGAATGCGTTGTTCGAGCGACCGGAGCGGCAGTTGGTGCTCACGCCCGCGCGGCACGGCGCCGCGTTGCCCGGCAGCGAGAACGCGGAGACGTGCGCGCGCGGAAACCCGTCGAGCTGCGCCAGCGCCGCCTGCCGAAAAGCGTACCCAAACGTGCCGCGGTTATTGGCCCCTCCCTGGAAGTAGAAGCTGACATCACGCTCGGGCGCGCCGATGGGCCGCAGGTGTGCCTGCGCAGCCGCGTCGAAGTTGGCCACGTACGGCGACACCACCGAGCAGCGCCAGAAGCCCATCTCATCGTCGTGACGCGTTTCCATGTGCCCGACGATCGCGTTGCGGAAGACGTGCCGAAAGTGGTCGTTGGGCAGCTGCCCTTTTCTGGACCAAGGCGCCTGGTGGGGCGGCTTCTGCGCGAGCTTCCACGAATTAACCACGAGCACGTGGTCGGCACCTTGCTGGCGCGTGTACTGCTCGGTGGCCTCGACCGCTGCGGCGGTGGCGTCGAGCAGCCGCTGGTAGTGCGTGCCATTGCAAGATGTGCCCTCAACGGACGGTTGGAGCGCAGTGTTAATGTACAGGGGCACCACAAACAGCAGCGCGCTCGCCGGGTCCGTCACACGCCAGCGGTGACCGCGCAGCTGTCGAAGGAAGTAGATCTCGCCCGAGTATTGGTCCTCCTCGATAGTCTCACCGCGCAGCCCACGAGAGCACGGCATGAACCACGTGCCGTCATCGAAGGCGGGTCCCTCGTAAAGGTAGAAGGGCAGCTGCAGGTTTGCGCGTGCTGGCTCGTCGATCGTGCCATCGGTATCGGCGATAGTCATCGTCGTCGGTTTCAGCGGCGCGATCATCCCGTTCCGTTCCGTTTCAGGGCCCTCTCGGCCAGACACACACCCCGGGGAGGCGAGCGTCGCGAGAGAGAGAAAGTTGCCGAAACTGGATCAAACAAGACACGACCGCTCTGCCAAAAACAAGCATGCAAGCAAGCAAGCAAGCAAGGAAGGCAAAGAGAGAGAGGGTTACGGGCCCACAGGCGCCATCAAGAAGAAGAAGCCGAAGAGAAGGGCGAAGGGCACCAAGTCTCAGAAGCAGCGACAAGACGCAGCACGACCGGGCGGGGCACGCGAGGCATGAGGGTCCGGTACTGCTCTCATGGGAGCGTGAGCTGAACCCAACTGCGCGCGGGCATCTTAATACGAGCACCTCGGCCGAAGCTCAACCAGGCACCAGGCTCAATCCCCTTCCCTCCCTTCCCCTCCCTGTTTGTTCCTAACCCCCTGTCAAAACTTTTCCGCAATTGTCTCAAAACCGAAATAGAAAGCTTGAAAAGGATTTCTCGCGTCTTCGAACGCAATGGCGCATTTTTCTCTCGATATCGCGCACGAGTTCG
>PJAB01000648.1:0-22563 GCA_002887195.1 Chrysochromulina parva | reverse complement strand
TGGGGGTTGGGGGGGGGGGGGGGGGGGGCGGGCCGTTTCGTCACCTGCACCGAAGAGTGTCAGTGACATAGAGCACATCGCCGGCCACTGTGAGACTGCTAATCCGACTCCCAACGTATCGACCACTGTAGTATTCCTCGTCCCCGGTGTGGAACAGGCTGCTGCCGAAGCTGTACCGGTGCTCCAAGCTGTGCGCATCCAAGGCCACGATCCTCCCATGCCGGTGGTCCTGAAGGACGATGGCGAAGAGTACGTCCCTCCCAATGGCCACGTCCCTCCCAATGGCCAACGCGAACGCCTGGTCCTCAACGAAACAGACGTGCTCGATACCAGTCGCCCGGCCGTCCAAGTGGAAGGCCACGACTCGGCACGCGACATCCGGGTTGCCGCCTGCGCTCAGATAAATGCGGTCTTCGCTTGCTGCACAGCCTTGCGCCAGGGCATCGGTAAACCTTGCAATACTGTGGACATGAAGCATAGACGGGTCAAAGATCCTTGCGCCTCCGTTTGCGTATGTGCAGCAAAGCCACGCGCCGCTTGGAGGAGAGCACATAAAAAATTCGGCAGAGTACCTGGTGCTGCCGAGATGCGTCCAGAGTTCGTAGACCTGTGGAGAGCGAGTGGCAAGGTCGGCAAGTGGGGCTGGACGCAAGAAGCGGCGCTTGAGCACGATTGCTTGCCACTCATGCGTCCAGACGTTGCACACCATGGCCACTGGTGCACCTGGATCTACCGAGGAAAGGATGCAGGCCACAATCTCTGGCGTCTGGAAAATCCCATTCACAAACACCTCGGAAACAGGATCGTGTTCGGCGAGGACTGCATCGGCAAGGCGCTTTGCGGAGACTAGCGACATTCCGGCCATCGCTGCAGCGAGGTCGGCAAGCTTGTCGTGCGGCAGGCGTCGCAGCCGAGCTCCCAGCCGCGATGACGAGACCTTTGAGGGCAGCATGGGAACGCTGCTGTGAAACATTGCGAAAATCACACAACTCGAGGGCCTCTATGCCTCTATCGCTATCGATACCGGTAAGACTTCCACAGCTGCGGCCACACGCCACAGCTGCGGCGCCGGCGGCGCGCACACGCGTACGCCGTGGGGGACGGTGTGGCACCCGTTCGCAGCATAATAACAGCATCGGACCTTCACTTATTGTATCAATCAAGAGGGCGCCTCCAAGGGTCGACCTCGCGGCAGGCCCCCCGCTCTGTGCGTCTCTGGGGAAACAGGAGGCTCATTCTTTTCACTTGGCAAATATCTAACTTCTAAGTTGTTCCGGGGGGTCGGTTTTTACGAAACTTTACGCTCGACCTCGAGACGTTTATGCTTGGCTGTTCTTGGCAGTTGGCTGGGCAGATACGATAGTAACGTGCGGGTCCCTGCTCTTTGCGCCATCGTTGTGTCGAGATACGCATCGCGACGCTTGGCTGATCAATTAAACGAGGAGCGGAAGGGAAATGACGCCTCGTGCGTTTGCCCGAGGCGGGCAGCGTACCGACGTCTCGAGAGTAGTTCGATCTGCACCAACGACGCGCGTGACGAGCTTGAGAGCGGGTCGTGCAATGATGCCGGCTCGCAAAGGGGCTCAAGGCGCTTAGATGACATGGAAGCTGACATTGGAGACGTCAGAAGATTGCTCTCGCTGTTGATGTGCTCTCCGTCCGCACCGGTTTGGAGCCAAGTTGCAATCCGCATGGACGACTCACTTGATGAGCTCGTCCGCGGCCTCATGGAACGGGCTGCGGACAGTTGCATGGGCTCTGCTGCCGGGTGCGGGAAGAATCGAGTCCGCTCGCGCCACAGGTTCTGATCTTGTAGGCTGAGTACAATCTCGTGGACGCTAGACGAGAGGCTCGAGGTCGAGCGCGTCAACGTCTGGCGGCCTTCGGCGCGGTTCTGGCTCACGGCTGTGGTAGGTACCATCTTGTGGACGCTAGACGAGAGGCTGAACCCTGAGGTTGAGCGTGCCAACGTCTGGTTCGGGTGGTACTGGCTCACGGCTGTGGCAGGGCACGGTTCCATCTGCTGTGGTAAAATCTGGCTGCGGTAGGCACTGCCCCCAAATGGCGAGCGGTGGGCAAGCGCGACGCCCGTCCCAGTCCGTTGGCTGGCCCATTGGCTGTCGTGTAGCGATGAACGTGACAGGCGGGCAGGACCATCCACCCATTCTCCAGCCAGAAATTCACCATCCATCCATTGACCAGCCACCCACCGGTCGTGTAGCGATGAACGTGACATCCGCGCTGTCGCTACGTCGTCCTTATCAGCACCGAGCTGGATATTGAGGGGCCCAATATTGAGCCGTCCCAGCCCTTCTTGCGCATTGAAACCGCGACTTTCACTTTTTCCCCACAGTCGCATGCATGCAACTTTGAAGTTGTTTCAAGAGAAGTGCGTAAGAACCCCAAACACTCTCACAGTTACGCTGCCTTTATCTAGCCAACGGGGCAACGGCGCTCAGCTTCGAACTTGATTTCCGCGTTTCTATGTCCATATCTACTTCAGAAGCACTGATCGTCCTAAGAGGGTAGATCCTTTGGACGGTGTGGTGAGCGCGGGGAGGACCGCGAAATAACTGACTGACTGACTGACTGACTCAGACTGGGCACCGCGCCACCGCCGAGAGTTCAGAGTTTGCGGCTTGCGGGCACAGTGGCAACGAGACGCCGGCTGCAATTTCGCCACGGGGCGTACGGGCGGCTTGCTCGGATTGGAAACTAAGAGAACGTAAGTTCGCGAAAAGCTTCGCTCAACTCTGGGGCTCCCTTTCCAAATTCAGAAAGTTGGCTATTCACGCTCTGGATGTCGGAAGGGTGCGTCCCAGGCGTCACCACCTTTGCGCACGAGAGCCCTCTACAGGGCGCCTCTCTCGGAAATCCTACCAAGAAGACATAGAGAAATGCAAGAGATCCCTGGTGCCGTGGGCGCCCCCTCTCTCTTCTGCCAACCCTCTGCTCAGCGCGGTTCCGTGGCCCGCTTTGGGTCCGTGTCACGACTCGTGCCCATCCTCCTCCTCGCCCTGTTGGTGGGCTTCTCCAGCGCACAGACCTGCACGAACACGTGCGAATTCCCAAGGGATTTTGAGTGCGACGATGGCGGACCCGGATCTATGCATTCGAGGTGCAGCCTCGGCACCGACTGCTACGACTGCGGTCCTCGAATGTCGCCGCCGCCGCCGCCGCCGCCGCCGCCGCCGCAGCCGCCGCCACTGCCGCCTCCTTCACCGCCTCCGTCACCGCCGCCGCCGCAGCCGCCGCCACTTCCGCCTCCGTCACCGCCTCCGTCACCGCCGCCTCCGTCACCGCCACCTCCGTCACCGCCACCTCCTTCTTCGCCTTCTCCGCCTTCTCCGCCGCCTCCGTCACCGCCACCTCCTTCTTCGCCACCTCCTTCTTCGCCGCCTCCGTCTTCTCCGCCAAATCCGTCACCGCCACCTCCTTCTTCGCCGCCTCCGCCTTCTCCGCCAAATCCGTCTTCGCCGCCTCCGTCCCCGCCAATGTCTGATGACGGGACTTCGGCGCCTACATCTCCGCCAAAGTCCGATGATGGGAGTGGAGACATCGTGTGGGTGCTTTTGTGCTGTTCGCTCATTGGAGTTATTGCGGTTGGAGCTGTGGTATACAAGCGGAAAGAGATTGAGGCTGCAGTTCAGAAGATGTACACGTCACGTGGGCCACAGCAGATGTACAAGTTACGAGACCCTCTTAATCCAATGCACTTGGCGGAGATCAGCCTTTCAACTGAACTTGTAGAGACTCCGCCGCTCTTCGACGAGTTCATGCTGGCGGCTAGGTTGGACATGGTCTCTCAGGATACAGGGTCACAAATGTCGAAAGCTTTCTCAGACCGTGTGAGTAAGGCGATCAAGGAGCGACGCGAGAACAAGCACTATTTGCCCAGAGGGATTAAAACTGCAAAGTGCTATATTGATAGCGATACAGGAAACGACCCAGCTTGGCAGCCCCTGGGCAAAAGATTGCTTCAAAAGTGCCATGCTTCCAATGGCAAATTCATCCTCCTCAAGACACCCAAATGCCAGAAGGTTAATGGGAAGGATCAATGGGTCGGCGAACCAAGGCTTACGCTTGAGCAAGTGAAGCAGAAGCAGATGGCCATCTGCTCGGGCGTTGACGTCCGAGAGATTGAGATACGCGCTGGCGATACTCATGAGAAAGTCATGAACCTCGTACTCAGCAATGTGATGATGCAGAAACAGAAAGCTGAGCAGTTAATGGCGGCTGAGCGCGTGCACGTGCTCAGCACTCAATACCAAGCAACTCCGGGAGCTCGCCAGCTTGCCCTGATCGCCAACGAAATCCTTGATGGCATGCCCAACACGTTTTGCTACAATCCAAACGAAGGAAGCGGTTGTGTTGCGGAGGGAAGAAAAGATTTGGCGGATGGAATGTGGATCGAGATTTGGTGCATGATGGCACAGCACGCGAGCGCAAAGAGCAACTTGACCAACAAGAAGAGGCCTGGCAAGGTTTTCCAGTTAATACTGGACGGGGCCCAGACATCGAACCAATATCAAGAGGAGAACTGGGCAAAGGAGAAAGGCGTCGAAGTCGTCAAAATCCACGCCGACGTCTCGTGGACCGAAGAGCAGCTGAGGCCCATACTCACGGCGGCGCACGCACGAGCTTAGAGGGATGAAAGTGGCCCGCGAGTGGGCCGCGATTGAGCGCACGCTTCGCGAGGAGCAGGATGCAAATGATTCAGGGTTCAAGTCCGCTCGACATTCGCAGGCCTCAACGGAGGGGAGGCGGGGCGGGCAGCTTCGCCCCCCCTTCGCTTACCGTATCATACAGTGTGCGGTGCGGTGTGTCTTGAGTGTCTCTAGCCGTACTACACGACCGGACCGTAGGCGACGCGCTAGCGTCGCTCGGTAAGACAAAAAGTCCGAGTCACACAGCTGGGACATACGGACGTGACTCGTGTGTGTGAGTCAACACATGAGACGTGAAACTCAAAAGCCACTCGACTAGCGAAGGTGAGCTTGAAGGTGACCTGTAAACTATGGCCTCAAAAGCAGCTAAAGCGTAAGGCCATAGTACAGGTCGGGCGCCGCCGGGATGCCCGAGGTCAGTTGCGGGCACAGCAGCAGCAACGGGACGCCGGCTGCAACCTCACCACGGGGCGTACGGGCGCCGTGGCTCGGATCAACCAAAGCATACTTGGGCACGTTTGCAGCTCGATATTCTCCATGACCAACGTCCAAGGCGCTCTCTTGAGGTTTCGTCACCGAGAGGAGCGCCGTTCGCCCGGCCTCGAACGCAGCGCGGACAGCCGCTCGGAACGTGGCATCGTCGTCGGACTCGTGGCCCACCATGGCCCTCCAGAACCCTTCCGCAAAGGGAGGTCCCGCATCGTCCTTGAGTTTCGTTTTCCAGCAGACCACATGCTGCACGCCGCCCGCCTGGATGAGCTTGCACCCGAGCTCGTCGGAGCAGCAGCCGTTGAGGACAACCAGGCGCTTGCCACGCAGCATGTTGACGAGCGTAGACGCCGCGACGGCATCGAGTTCACCGTCCTTGCACCACACCAGCACGCGGTCCGTGCCCAGCCTTGGGTCAGCGTGGCCGCAAAAGTGCACCCAATCGTGGGAGCCTACCGCGGCTGCAACCTGCTCGGCGCTCGGATCGATGAGTCGCCGACTGCTCGGGTGGAGCGCGTGCACTGCAGCTGCCTCGGTATCGGCTGCAGGCAGGCGGTGGTTGCAGCTGAGGATCAAGAGGGTTGCTCTCGGCCGGGCGATCGCGATGCTCATGGCGGCACTGGCCATGGCGCTTGCCGCGTCGGCGGCCATGTTGGCCAGTTCGACGAACGTGAGATGCGCTGGCGCTGCGGCACGGAGAGCGTTTTGTCCAGTCTCGCTGATCCGATTCTCCTTGAGCAGCAGCTTTTTCAGCGAGCTGTTTGAGGTGCTCAGAGCTGCCGCAAGTATGGCAGCCCCTGCATCACCGATGTCATTTCCTCGGAGTCCCAGCTGCGTCAGCGTCCGAGTACTCTCGAGAGCCTTGCTCATGGCAGCTGCACCAGCGTCGCCCAGCTTATTGTAGCCGATCCCGAGAGTGTGTAGGGACAAGGGCGCATCGTGAGCAGAGGTGAGCCACTCGCACAGGCACTCTGCGCCGAGAGTGCCGATCGCATTGTAGTCGAGCCACAGCGCGTTGAGCCCGGGCGTCCATCTTCGCAGAGTCGCGACCAGCGCCACGACGCCCGAGCCGCCGATGCGGTTGTGGGAGATTTCTATGGTCTGAAGATCGCGCCCGCAATACCTGGGCATGCCGGCAGCAAGAGCCTTGGCGACGGCGTCGTCTATCTCTTTGCGCTTCAGGTTGATCTTGGTAATCTGGCTCAGCTGGTCCTTGGTCGCACCACTTAGCAGCTCAGAAGATGTCGAGAACGCGGCCTGCTCGGATGACGAAAGCAAAGGCTTCTCCTCAGGCGTCTCAAAATGCAATTGATCGAGCAGCTCGTCGACCGAGCGCCGCCTCTTTGTCGACTGTTCACCCTGTGAATCGTGATGCCATTCGCTAGCAGCAGCACCCTCTGCTGACGTTTGGGCAGCTTTGAGCGACCTAGGAGGGGGCGAGGGATATTTGCCCGTTGGCACAACGATTAGAAGATCATCTGTGGAGATCTCCTCGAGGGCGTCTATCTCGACGCGGCCCGCCTTGGAGTCCATAAGAAGATTGATATCATGGCCGTCACTGCTCTCGATACCCAACTTTTCAGCGCACCGTGCCTTGAAGGCTGCAAACGATGCATCCGCACCCAGCGGCACGGCCTTCAATCGAGCACCATCCGCAGCCAGCCGCACAAAGCACCGAGCCGCCATGGCAAAAGTGGCTTCGGCGCTGTGACGGGGGAAGTTTTTTCTGCGCCGCACTGTCGAGATGCTTGGCCTTCTCAAGTTTGGTGCCGGTAATGTTTCGTTATACCCGTACAACCGATGTTCACGTTCACGATCACTTTAAATTGCCTTCGGCAAGACGCACGACCACCGGTCCCGTGGAGACACTCCGTGGAAGGTGCAGACAAACACACCACGACCAAACACAGGCTCGGGGAGCGGCGAGTTCACCCAGGTTAGCCGTACTTTGCCTTAACTTTGCCGAGTGAGTGAGTTTTTGAGACACAGACACACACAGTAGAACAATACGGGGTATACTCACTCACTCACTCACTCCGTTTGCCAAACAAGGCGGGTAACCGCAGCCTGCCCGCGCGAATGTATACATGTAGAGTTTGGCCCGCTGCGGCTGTGCCCCGGCCCTTCTCCATGCGCATGCCGCCCGAACCTGATGCGAACGTCACACCCTCCGTGCGAGGCACCGCCTGACCGCTCGAGCGCCCCACACGCTACAGCTTGTACGTCTGTGCATCAGGCAATTTGTGTGATGAAGTCGCTCTCCGTGTGTGCTCTCCATGCGTGCTGCGGTTTCTGTGTTGTACCTGTGCGTGCTCAAGGCATCGAGCACAGAGCCGGTGTGGATCGCAATTGCAACGACGTACGCCGCCAAAACCTTGGCGAAGACCGTTGATGCATGTTTGCAGCCCAGTATTGTGCAAGTCAAGGATCTCAAGCCACTGGTTTGCCCCTCGTGCATCACATGGCTGGTCCCAGCGTCTCAAGATCTGCACAGACTTTAGACCAGCGAGAGCCGCATTTTCGCTGGCGAATCTGAACCCTATATCCTGCATCCTTCCGTTGGGGTCTGCATACCGCACCTGGTTTGGCCTCAAGAATTTGAGCAAGAACTCTTCGTGCGATTGGAACGCAGCTGTGTTCCCGACGTTATAGTAAACCCCAGAGCCTGGCATGGCGTACATCCAGTACGCCTTCTCCTCCCACTTGCTGGGAACCGTCCGATTGATTGGGAGCCATTGGCAGTGCGTCACTTCTATCCAATGATGAGAGCGAACTGGCAAGCGTGCGCCGTGATGTGTGAAGAGTAAATTGCCCACCATCCAGCCCGGATTGAACAATCCGATTCTCAACGCGCGTGCCATGTTGACGTGGTCCGCCATGATGGACTCCTCCGATTCGGCAAACGCTGGTCCTGTTGAGTAACCTTGCTGGTCGCGGGGGCGAAGCGCTTGGTCAAAGACGTGGTTCTCCAGCCCAAATTTCCAATACTTGTTGCAGTCCATAGTTCCAATCGGAAAGGAAATGTTGAGCTCAAGCAGCAGCGTCCGGTTGAAGACCCAGAACATACCAGTGTCGAATGGATAGTCGACGAGTGCATGAACATCGTCGCCGTAGATGCGTCGTACATATTCTCCCCATGGCGATGCCTCCAACTCTTTGCGCGTGTTGAACAAAGTCGGCATGAAGAAAGCAGTCGGTGGTGACGCAGCAGTGGCCTTCTGTCGGCCGTCTTCGGCTGGCCCAGCCGAGCACGTTGGCACTGATCGCGTGACGGCGATGAGCACGGAGGCACGAACGAGCCATCGCATGGTTGCTGGCTAAGTAGAGAGTGTCCGGCAAAGGTGTCGGAGAAGGCGACGCGGACGAGGGCGGCGAAGGGGGTCCGCGGGTATAAAGGAGGGGCGACAGCAGAGGTGCCGACAGCCGAAGTGCGCTCAAAGTCCTCAAAGAAAGTTCGCAATCATGGCACAAAAACAGTGAAAAACACCGGGGTGAGCCGGACGCACACACGGGACACAAGGGGCACACGGGCACGCTACAATTGTACTCTTTTTAGCAGCTAAATTCTTCAGTCAGTTATCGGTAGTCAGTTTCGCCGGCCCTCGCTCTCGTCTCAAGGGACGGCTCCGCTCTTAACCGCTCGGCTGCCTCTGAGACGCCACAGGGAGCTTGCCTGCGTGACCTTGGTGAAGTAGAGATCGTCAAGAATGGACTTGACTTGACTTGACTTGCTATTATGAGGAAATTTCACATGCAGACCTCATTCTCCAACTCATTGCCCACGACGAAGAATCATGGTCGGCGTGGGCTATGTGAAAGGCATCGGAGAGGACGAGGAGCGGTGGCTCACACCCGAGGAAATCGAGGCGAAGCAGCAGCGCGGCGAACGGTTACGCTTCTTCGATGCGCGGCACGAGAGCGAGTATGCGGCAGGCACGCTGCCTGGCGCAGAGTCCCTTGCCCAGACTGCTATCATGTTCAACCGTGACGCGATACGGACGCTCATCGATGATTTGCTGAGCGGCGCGGGCGGCGCCAGCGATCTCGTCTTCTTTGCCAACACCGGAGGAGCGGGAGGCAGCATGTCCGCCGGCCGTGACGTGTATGTGATCGCCTTCCTACGCAGGCTCGGTCTTCCACTGGCGCGAATGTCGAGGTTATCGGGCGGGCTGCGTGGATGGCATGCGAGCGGCCGACCCACGCCCAAGCCATCCACGCGAAGCAGATGGAGGCCGGGTGAGAGATCCTTCCTACCTGTAGACGAATGGGACGGGCTGCTTGGAACGGCAGCGCTTTCGCCACTGAGGGAGCGACTGAGGCCCTTGTTAGACGACCGGTCCTGCTGTGTTGGCACCACGCTGTCAGCGTGCGTGTCAATCTTCTCAAAGGAGCAGCGTCCGGGTCTGCTGTCGCATCTGAAGGATGCGGGACTCGCCCTTGCCGACCGACAGGTGCTCTGCAACGTCATCGCGAAGGCCATCATTAACGGACGGCTGACGACAGAAGAGGAGCCGCTCTTAAGGTTTCGTCAGCCGGTGCGCGGAAATGCGTCCGCGCCCCCTTCCGCCGTCGTACGGCGCTCCTCCCCCGCGTGGAATCCCTCCGATGATGCCGCCGCGTGGCGCACCATCCGGCAAGCAAAAGTTTCCGCCAAGAGTGCTGACGCCAATGCAAGCGAAGCCGCCGCCACATCTGATGACACCTGGATTCCCACAGGCACCGCGAGGACAGCCAGCGAGGACTGCCCTTGGCGCACCGCCGCTTCGTCCCGCCGGCGAGCTGCCTCTACGCCACGTGGCTCTACAGCACGTGGGAGTCTCCGTGGGAGCGCCGTAGTGGGCACCCGAGGGAGCGCTGCTGAGTTAACGTGGCGCTGGGCAGCGACGAGCACCGCCAGCGAACCTGCAAGAGATTCTAGCCGCACAGCCATCGCGGAGCACAGGCGGCATCAACTCAAGTGGGACAGCCGCTACTTGACGTTGGCCAAGGAAATTGCGCAGAATGCCACCTCCAGGCGCACCACCGACGATGGCCACAGCCGCACACATGCCGGCTCGTGCTCCTACGGGCCCACGTGGGCCTATGGGCCGACGTAGTACACCAGGCCACCTCCCTCAGATCGAAGGGCATGGGGCATGAGTCCCACCCTTTGCGCCTTGATGATTGAAGAGTCCATACTCGCACGCCACGTACTTCACTCGATGAGTAGAGACTGAAACTCGACTAGCACTAGGGACCCGAATCTCTGTCTCCCGGCTAGCTGTTCGGGCATTCTGTAGGTTCAAGGGCGGGGCTGCAGGAGGCCGGAGCGCGGACGACGGAGCGAGGCGCATTACAATAAAATACAGTTACAGACTTGTTAATAAATACTGTAAGTTCTACCTGCGTTACCGCGTCGCTACCCTTCGGGCGGGAGGGAACACCGGGGCGGGGTACCACAAACGAAATCCCTGAACAACAAGCCCATCGATTTAAGTCCTCCAGGGGACTTGAGTCAAGGGCTTCAGTGCGCCTGGGGGTTTGGCGGGTTGTTGTGGACCTGCGCGAGCGGGATCGGCGTTATACACGTTCGCAGACTCACCATCATCGCCATCGGCTAGTGGTCCGAGTGGAGCACGTGCAGCTGGTGCAGCCAGTGCTCCACCTGCCAATGGTGCCAAGGCCTCCGCGCTGCCGTCGGTGTCCTCGCCGCCAGCAGCAGCGACTGCGTCATGCAGCTTGCGCGGTAGGCCGCCAGCACTCGGGGTGGGGAGTGACAGGCCCGCGCCGGCGCCGCTTCGTGGCGATGCAGGCGTCGGCAATGCCTTGAGACGTAAAATCTCCTTTTGGTAGCGCGTCAGATGGTCCGACATCGCATCCTGCATCGACTCGAGCTGTTGCTCGGCGCCGGTGGCGCGTCGCATCAGGCGCGAGCGCTCCTGCTCGAGCTGCGAGCACGAGATCGAATAATCTCGCAGCTGGAGCCGCAGGATTTGCAGCGTCTTCGGGTCGTCCCGCAGCCGAATGTCAAGCTCTGCCCGGAGCGCCGCCGCCTCTGCACGGAGCGCGCGCACCTCTTCGATAGACGAGCCCGTCTCTTCAAGCTCGCGAGCCTTGAGGGCGCTCGCCTTCTCGCGTTGGGCATTGAGCATGTCGAGCCGCTGGATGAGCGACTCCTGCATCTCCTGATGGAGGTCGCCCGCGGACTGCAGCTTCTGCGACGCGTTCTCGCCGCCTGTCTCCCTCAGGGCTTGCTTCGCCAGCCGAGCCTCGGCGCGCGCAGATTCGATCTCGCGCTTGAGCGCCAGTCGCTCCTCTACGAGCTTAGTGGAGGCCACCTTGGCGGCGATCGCTGCGGCCTGTAGCTCACCTGATGAGGGAGGCAATCAGCATGCAATCAGCATGCAATCAGAGGTGCACCCACGGAGGCCACCTTGGCGGCGACCGCTGCGGTCTGTAGCTCACCTCGCAGTGCGCCGCGCTCCGTGCGCAACTGCGCGGCCTCCTCGATGTACGACTGGAGCACAGCACGGCCCTCTGCCTGGAGAGACGAGAGCGCAGCCTCCTCCGCACTCGCCGCACTCCGTTCAACCTCCTCCGCGCTCGCCCCATCCGCCGCCTCGTCGGATGGCCTCCTCCGCGCTCGCCCCATCCATCCGGCAAGGGCGGCAGCCTCGTCGCCGTTGCGTACACTGAGCTCATCGGCGAGCGCACCCGCATCGGCTCTGCCGCCCTTGCCGCCGCCCTTGCCGCCACCCTTGCTGCTTCGGCGCGCCATGGTGAGCGCGTGGGCTGCATCCTGCTTGGCGCGATCGAGGACGGCCCAGTGGCGTTTCTGAAGCCTGTCGAATCGCTGGCGCAAGTGGTTCTCGTGCTCCTCGTACGCACGCCCGAGCGCCGCGAGGAGCGCCATCGCGGGCGTCTGGGTAATGTCCCGTCGTCCCTCCGCTCCCTGCTGGTCGGCCTGCTGATCGGCCTCCGACCCTCCCTCAAAGTGCACTGCGAGAGCGTCCCGAAGGCTCTGACGGAAGAATTCGTGTGCGGCCTGTGCAGCTCGACAAGTTATCAGACGCCAATCAGCGACGCAATCAGAGGCCATCACTCTTGCCAGCAGGAGGCCATCCGAGGCCATCAGAGGCCACCCGAGGCCACCCGAGGCCGTCAGAGGCCATTGACGAGACTCGCACACGTCGCTCGCACACGTCGCTCGCACTCGCCGCTCGCACTCGCCGCACCTGAAGCTGTTGCTCGCCCGCATCGACCGCGACCTCAAGCGTGCTCACGCGCATCTCAAGTTCCGCACGCTGATCCTTGAGCTGTGTGATCTCCGCGCGGCAGCTCACCACTTCGGCCAAGCGCTGCTTGGCCAGCTCCTCGGCGCCCTTGGCCTGGCGCAGCCCCTCCTCGCGCACTTGGCGCTGCCCCTCCGCCAACTCATCCTTGAGCTGCTGCCGCTGCAAGAGCAGCTCAGCGCGCTCCTTGGCGACACTCACCTCGAAGAGCTCACGCTGCACCGCCGCTCGGCGTGCCGCCATCTGCAGCTCCTCCTGCTTGGCACGCGCGAGCGCCGCGTCCCGCTTCAGTGCCGCCACCTGCGCGTCCAAGCTCGTCGATCGGCTCTCGGCGGCATGCAGCTGCTGACGGATCACCTCGGTGGCCGCACGGGCCGTCACGAGCGCCTGCGCCTGTGCCTCGACCTGGGCGCCCTTATGCTCCGCCTCCTTGACGGAGCGAACAATCTCGAGATCTCGCTCGCGCGCGTCCGAGACGAGCGCCTGATGAGGGAAGCAATCACATGCCATCAGAGGCCATCAGGCGGCGCACTCAGTGGGGCACTCAGAGGTACTCAGAGGCACTCAGAGGCACTCGTCTTGAGCCACTGACCATCCCCTGCTGCCGCTGCATCTCGAGAGACTGTCGCGCCGCAAGCAGCTCGTGGACCAAATCCTCCTTCTCCGCCTGGGACACCCTCAGGTCGTCCTCGAGCTGCGCCACTTGGCGCGCGAAGCCCTCAATCTCGCGCGCGAGCGCACGCTTCTCCGCCTCGGAGCTCAGAATCTTCCGATCGAGCTCCATCTTCTGCTCCTCGGTGACGGTCGACTGGGCCGAGCCCTCGACCTGCAGGTCGACGAGACGTGGGGCGTCAGAGGCCATCAGAGGCCATCAGAGGCCATTAACGAGACTCACCTGCAGATCGACGAGAGCCTTGGCCACCTTAAGACGCTCGTGCTCCGCGTCGAGGAGGTGGCGCTCGACCTCTTGTTTCTCGCCCAGCAGGCGCGTGTACCTGCATGCAATCAGGGAGGCCATCAGGAGGGCTCATCAGGGAGGCCATCAGGGAGCTCATCAGAGACGTCATCAGGGAGGCCATCAGGGAGGCCATCTCGCCGAGCAAGCGCGCGTACTCCTTCTGCAGCTCCACTCGCTCCTTGACTGCGGCCGCACGCGCCGCTCTGAGCTGCTCCGCCTGCAGCTCCGCCTGGATCAGCTTGCCTTGGAGGTTGGACTGGACGAGGGGGTCGAGGGGGGGGGTCGGCTTGGACACCGCCGCCGCCATCCTCGACTTGTACTTGGCGAGCTTGCTCTTGAGGTATGCGTTCTCCGCCTCAAGGTCGCCATCAAAGTCCTCGTCCTCGTCCTCGTCCTCGTCCTCGCTCACGCCCTGCTGCTGCTCCTCCTCCTCCTTCGGCGGTGTCGCCTTCGTCGCCGGCTGCGCCGGCTGCGTGCCACGTGGCGTGGCCATCTTGATCGGGTTCTGGAGCGTGTCCACCAGGTCGAGCTTCTTGCGCGGAGGCTGCCCCCTCCCAGCCTCGGACGGAGGCCGACTGGGGGAGAGCGTTTCGATACCTTTGGCGACCATCTGGGAGAGATCCTCTTTCAGAGCGAGGATCTCCGATCGGGAGATCGTGAGCAGCCCCTGCGCGGCCGCCGTGTTGAGCACCGGGTAGCACAGCACGTCGCGCATCCGTGACGCGAGCGCGAGCGTCGCTGCCGAGCACTTTGGCTGCCCACAGCGCACCGTCGCCACACTCCGTGTGAGCGCGTTCACACCCAGCTTGCCGTGAAGCAGGGAAGTGAGCTTGCCGCCTCGCCAGGGCACGTGCTCGGCCGTGGAGCGGCTCGCAAGTGCATGCACCAGGTCTGAGAACTGCAGGAGCGATCGGTGCAGAAAAGGGGACTCGGACACGTGGAGCTGATCCCGAGGTTCCGCGAGCCGCTCGGTGCCCGGCAGCTCGACGATCGTGAGCGCGCTCTGCATCGCGCCTTCGCTACCGGCCACGCCGGCCGCGCCGGCCGCGCCGAAGACCAGATCCGAGAACTGCGCAAGGAGACCAGATCCGAGAACTGCGCCCGCGGCGCGCGGCATGCCACGGCGCACGATCGAGATCGTGAGCATGCAGCACGAGGCTGCTCGGTTGACACCGTGATAGCGCTCGAGCCGCTGCAGCTCGTCGCGTGCGGTGCGGTAGAGGCGCAAGCCCTGCGCCTTACTGCTCAGCTCGACCTGATAGGCACCAGGCACCTCAGTGCCGACGTCGGCGCGCTCGACGAGGCTCAGGTCGTGCGCGTGGCAGTTGGGCTGCAGTAGGTCCTGCACACGCTCCTCCACGATGTTGAGGAATTGCATGCGCACCACGTGCGCTGCCTGCTGGTTGGCCGCCTCGTACGTCGTGATCTCCTCAAAGATCTCGTCGATCGCGCGCTCGACGAGGCCCTCCCATTTCACCGACGACGGGCCGGCCGCGCTGGCCGATGCGAAGTCTGGTGCAGTGCCGGTGCCGTGCATGAGCTCCGTCTTGCCCGAGCCGCTCTCCCCGAGCACGAAGAGCAAGCCGTTGGCACCGCGCGCGGCCGAGCGTGTGAGCTGCGGCACCACGCTCTGCGCAACGTCGAGCGGCTGCACATTCGGCCCGTACGTCTCGTCAACGAGGAACTCGCTGTTCTTTCCGTCGGCGGTCGCCACCCCGCCGACAGCACCCGCCTCAGCCCCGAGGCCAAGCACGACGACCTTTTGGGGCGTAATATATAGGTCGTCCTTCTCGCCTTTCGCTGTACCGACGAGAGGCACCGCCTGGTACGCTACGACGCGGCAGCGCTGCGGCTCTTCTCCCAGCGAGTAGAGGTCGGCCATCTTCGTTGTCCGTTAAAATTCGGACTGTGAACGAAAAACACATTGCTGTGAAAGACTACAAAAAGACTACAACCTGTATACGCGGGTAAGACTGACTCCAAGACTGACTCCAAGGAGCGTGTCCGAAAACGTTTGCGATCATCTTGATTTGTGGATCGACATGGAGTCAGGCAACCAATCGAATGATCGATTATAACGAAGTTCTCCCGAGCGGGCCCGCAGCGCCTACCCAGACGGCACCGGCGGCCCGTAGAAGATGGCGCCGGCAAAGAAGCCAACAAGTGCCGCTGCCGGCGTCCAGGGGAAGAGTAACGGCTTGTACCCAAAAAGGGCTCCCTCGTACGGAGATCCAAACGCGCTCGGCGACTGCGCCGCCGCGGTGCTCGGTTTGTAATAGGCGTCCTCGACCCGGATGAAGGTCTGTTCGGGCACCTGTGGGGAGAGAGGGGCGCCGTGGTGAGCACTTGCATGCACCGGAGGGGTCTGTTCACGGATGAAGGTCTGTTCACGGATGAAGGTCTGTTCGGGCACCTCGGCTGGCACGCCCAGCTGGTGGAGCTCGGCGCGCGAAAAGGAGCGCCACATCCTCGGATCACGGTTGAGCGCCTCCCGGAAGGCATCGTTCTCGAGGCTGGCCGCGTCCGCTGGCTTGTCGTCGAGCGGCATCCGCTGCCACAGAATGCTGCCTTCCAATCCGACGCTACCGAGACTGCTGGCGGAGGAGCAGGTGGTGCTGCTGCTGCTGCCGCTGCTGCTGCTACCGCTGCTGCTGCTGCTGCTGCTGCTGCTGCTGCTGCTGCTGGAGGATCTCAGGTCGACAGGCTGGCCGAGGGGTGTGCCGAGCACCTCACCGGTCGCAGCCGCCCCGCGGCGCTCGCGCACAACGGCGACGGCCGCGGCGAGTACCGATAGAGTTCCCGAATCGGCCGCCACGCTGTTGATCTGGTCGGTGCCGTCGACGTACATGAAGTCATCTGCCAAGACGGGGATCGATGACTCGCAGCCAGCACAGGGTCAGAGTGGAGGGAATGTGCCCGAGGCGCCGTGGTGGCACGAGGCCATAGGCGGGGTCCGCGCGTTCTGTTGAGCGTTCTGTCGCTATCTCCTCACAAGCCCCCGCCGCCTCTCTCTCCTTGAGCAGGTCGCGGATCTGGTCTTCGGCGCGCTGCTGCTCCTTGAATGAGGCTAGGCGGGATGCTGGGATCGTCTCGAGAAGGCACGCGCACACGGTACGGGCGACTGCATCGACCGCTGCTGGTGGTGTGAGTGCGACCTCATTCACAGTGTCCTGCGGAGCGTAACCGCTGCTGACGCCAGACTTGAGGGCCTTGAAAAACCTGGTTTGCGCGCGGATGGGCGCGCTGTCACAGATGGCCGCGTACGGCCTCAGCAGGCCGGCAAAGCGGCCTCCACCGAGCACGAGGGAGGGGCCGACCACTGCGACGTGTTCGTCGCCAAAGAGGCACCGGCCTGCAGCCTCCGCCTCCAACTTGCCGTCAATGTAACCCATCAACGCGCCGCCGAACGCCCACTTCTTGCTCGAGGAGACGGAGAGCACTACCATTCGCGAGGCCCCTGCGGCACGCGCGCTCTCGCAGATGCGCCACGTGACGAGGCCATTCTCGCGTGTGAGCGATTCATAGTCCCAGTGGAGGCCGAAGAAGTCCCGCCACGTTGGCGAGGGCCGCATGTTGCCGACGCAGCTAACGGCTCCATCGATGGCTCCAAGCTCGGCTGCTAGCTGCGCTGGCGGCGAGAGCATATCTGCTGCTAGCCAGTTCACCTGCGCGCTCCATGGCTCCTCGGCAGCCCATTCAGGACACTTGCCCGTTCGAGAGATTGAGGCCACGGAGCAGCCCGCCTCGACAAGTGCCTTGCACACACGGCTACCGATGAAGCCACTACCGCCAAAAACTGCGTAGCGTGGTCTCACGAGGCTGGCTGGCTGTACAGTGTCAAGCATGCTCAGGAGAATTAGGAGCATACCCGGTAGTAAGGGCTGTACCGGCGTCCAGAAAGCCGAGGAGAATGGTGCTAGCATTGAGATTCACATGAAATTGTTGGGATCCCGATGAGCGCCGTTGCGGTTGATCCACCAGGTTCGTGTGCTGCATGTCGATCAATTTGACGAAGTCTGTGCGGACTTTTACTTTGGGCCAATAGACAGCCTTCCAATGTGTCCTTTCGTGTGTCAATGGGTGAGGTGAAGTCCTGGGCGACCCAGGCCGGTCTTCCCATTGGCGAGCGGCTGGCCGGGTTTGCGAGTTCGAGGCTGGACTTGGCGCACCTCACTGACGAGGATTGGCAGCAAATTCTGGCGCCTCTGCCACTGAAGCTGGGCAAACTCCGCCGAGTGGAAGCAGCCATCCGCGACTTGAGGGTGCAGCACAATGTGCGCGCTCCAGCGCCAGAGGCGCAGGAGTTGCAGGACCTTCAACGCATGTTCGCCAATGGCACGACCCCGCAGCACAAGCAGCATCGTCGGGATCGTTCGCCAGACTCGGTCATGGCGCCGTCAGACTTCATCCAGAGCCCGTCATTCGTAGGTGGTCGACCAGGTTTTGTGTTCAAGAATGGCCCTCATGGTGTCGGCTACTATCCGGATGTGCGCGGGTCGTCGATACGAGAGCCGGCTTCATCGCAGCGGCAGCTGCAGTGGGATGGCCCGGACGCGGCTGCGCAGCGACAGGCGATGGACCAGATACAGAGGCAAGAACGTCTCCAGTTCGAGCATGCTCATCGGATGCAGCAGGAGCTGGCCCGCCGCTACGCGCAAGAGCACGAGGCGATGGCGCAAAGCCAACGGCACCAGCAAGCTATGCAAACGCCACAGCGCGCGCGCACCCCGGCTCAAGAGCTCTCACCGCGATCACACGCCCGTGCCGAAGCGCACAAACGCCTGATGGAGCGTCCATTCTGAGCCAGCTGCTGAAGGCGTGTGCCACGTTGATTGGCGCTGGCGAGGTGACGCCACGGCACGCCTCCTCTGCGTGCGTGGACTCCTCAGGGGATGCATCCTATGCGCAGGAGCATTCCGACCACGCGTGGACACGTTGTCGCTCGGTCTTGGGACCCCGCGTGCTAACGTGAAACGTCGGCTTGAGCCTAGAGAGACCAGCGCGACTGAGTTCAAAATCAGGTGGTGTGGATAATGTGTGAATCCAGAAAGAATACCTCCCCCTACCCCTTTGGGTCAATCCCAGAATCGGCCCAGACACGCGACACGGGCACATGGACACGGGGCGGGTCGACAGCACGGCATGGCCCAATTAAGCAATTTCGAATTCGTTGGTGGGATCGGATGGTCGCCATGGATGGTGCATTCGGCATGTCGGCCCACAGATCGAGATTCTGAGCGAGTAATCATGGACTCCATCGGATGGACATTGCACATGTTTCGGCCTAAATTCGGCCCACTCAGACTTGAAATCTTTCTGTTGACCCGTCTTTGCGAAAGAAGAAAAAAGCTCTTAGACTATTACCGTAGCGGTAGCGGCGGTACACATGCCGGGACCGATCGCATGTCTCCGCACGGCACACACGCGGCACTCCGGCCCGCGGCCAGACGGAGAGCGTAACGACCGATCACCGTACAGGTTACAGCTGCACAGCTGTCGTTGCTTTTACGAACAGCGTCAACTTTCCAAGTACTTCCGCTCCGCGGATCAGCGCGTGCCACAGTAGGTGTCCTGCCACGCTCGTGTCCATTCGGGCGTATAGTAGACTCGTATCACGTTGCCCGTTTGGAGGTCTGACCGTCGGGCTCTTCGTCTGAATCGGCCATCTCGAGAGCGACGCCGGGCTCGTCTGCCCCGGCCATCTCCTCGGCCACCTCAAGGGCGCCACTCGCCTCGAGAGCTCGGTTCGCCTCTTCCACTGCCTCAAGCAGCCTCGTCGGCTCGCGTAGCTCCTCCCCAGTCACAGGCACCACGCCGGCAGAGGCGAGCGCCCGAAGTGGAGGCGCCGTTCTGAGCACGTGCGCCTCCTCGAGCGAGCAGAATGGACCATGGCGCGTGCGGCGGAGCGCCGTCATATGCGCCGCGCTCTCCACCGCGCGCCCGATCTCCACAATGAGAGATCGTATGTAGGTACCGCCCGAGCATTGCACTGTGAGATCAAATGTACCCGCTTGGGCATCGAAGGCACCGACTGTGAGTTCGTAGACAGTGACCGGACGCGCCTCCACCTCGTCTGGCTGGATCTTGCCGGCGCGCGCGAGCTCGTGCAGGCGCTTGCCGTCCTTGCGCAGCGCCGAATAGATTGGCGGCCTCTGCATGATCGGGCCCGTCAGCCGTGCAGCAGCTTCCTCGAGCGCTTTGCGTGTCACGTGCGCAAAGGGCGCCGCTGAGAGCTGCGTGCCTTCAGAGTCTTGCGTGTCCGTCTCCACGCCTAGCTGTGCCGTCGCCGTGTAGCCCTTGGCACCTGTGAGGTACTTTTGGAGCCGCTTCGTGCCACCACCCACACCGACAACCAAGAAGCCGGTCGCGAGCGGGTCGAGCGTGCCACCGTGGCCGACCTTGAGCCTAGACCGACGCCCAAACGTGTGCCCGTGCGCCTTGAAGTGCTTTTCCAGCGTGCTGCGGACTTTGAAAACGACGTCGAACGACGTCATGTTTGTAGGCTTGTCGACAACAACAAAACCATCTGGCAGCGCAGGCCGGGATTCAGCTGGCTGAGTTATGCATGCAGCTGGCACCGTGCGCCGCGAGTATAGCAGCCGCACGGTCGACCGTGGACACACGCGAGACAAGACCGTTGCGGACGCAAGGAGCGTCATGCTCAGGGCCGTCATCACACAACTTTCGAGATCTCAAACGCGCCGTACCAAGCGCTCCGTCCTCCACGAGTCCGCTCAGAAGAGCTCTCCTCACGAAGAGGGTACGACCTCCACACGAAGTACTGTACAAACTGAGGAGAGAGAACCCCCAAATTTGGCTGATCCGGACGGAGACACGAGAGAACAAGATCGTCTCTACAACTACATGTACATATGTTGTATCGGTCGTCAAATCAACTCAGCAAGGCAACCAAGAACCAACGCCTGCACGCTGCAGACCAACGCGTGACGATCTCATTTCCAGTACCCCGCAAAACACTCAAGAACCCCGCACAGGAAGGGTCGCTGGTGTGGCGTAGACCTTTGGGTGTTTGGGATAAGGAGCACACAACCTATGACGAGTCCGTCAAAAAACCCGGGTGGGGAGCCGGAACACACACGGCACACACGGATCACACAGACGAACCTCACAACCAACCCGACCCACCAACGCACACGCAGGACCACGCCATGACCCCGGGAACCGACCGAACCCGCGGTGGGTGGTTTCATCCTTTGTGTACTGGACTTTTTCGTTGGCGATCTGTGCCCGCCGCGACGCGCAAATTTTCGCAACACGCAAAAAAGATGGAGCAAGCAGTCTTTCGACGACTGCAAGCAGATTCCTCGACAGTGCAAGCAGACTCTCCACCACTTCAAATTCAAGCATGCTCTCCACCACTTATCTCTCCTCGGACTCCGCAGTGCACTGCTGCAGCATCGACAGAGCAAGCTTCGAGCTCATCAGCACAGGCACGAGCGTCTGCACAGGCCGCTCGTGCTATTGCCGCGCAACTGGAGCAAGCATTTTCACGCACCTCGGTGATTGCGAACTCATCTCCCACGCTTCCGGACATTTTTCATGGAGCTGAGGGCGTTGATGGTGCTCGATCATGTCCTGAGACCTCTCCTGAGATGAGAGAGAGAAGAGATGACTTTGTGAGCGAGAGTCACGTCCGGCGTACACGCCTCATGCGGCCATTCATCGAGTGGCTCAGCAATGTGGCGCGAGTCGCACAGGTGCACGATCAACTCGAGAGCATCACAGCCAAGGTCATCAATCGAAGGCTGTGGCCCGCCTGGAGTTCGTGGGTGGAGCACAGCGCGTCCCGCACCCGCAGCGAGAGCCTCGGGCGCTTGGTCGCCATCAAGCTGGAAGCGCTCGCTCTTCTTCGCGCTCTGAATGCCTGGGCAGAGATGGCATGTTCAAATACTGCGACATCATGGCGAGTAAGCAAGGCTGATTCACATTTGATGCTGCGGCACACGTCACGGGCGTGGAACACGTGGGCTGCATGCGTTGCGCAACATTGCCTCTGTGCGTTGGCTTATGGCAGTGCCTTGCGTGCACTGAGGCATAGGTTCATCGAAATAGGCTGGCTTGCATGGCAAGACTATGTTGCAAACCGTGGATTCCGTGCTCTGCGCATCAGGCGACTTGAAGTGTTATCAAGAATGGAAAGGACAGTTGCCCATATTTACCACCGCTCAGTGGCACCAGCGTGGCAAACTTGGGCAGTGTACAGATCGAGCCGTGCAGCGTTTGTGGCAGCGCGGAAGCGCTCACTCTTATTACTTGCTCGACTTGTCTGGCAGCAGGACCAAGCTCGGCTGGCAGCAGGGCTACAACTATGGCGGCAACAGTCATTTGACCCTGCCGCGCAGCGCCGTGAGGCGGTCGTACAAAAGAGGAAGCTCACCACCGCGTTTCGTACCTGGCGCCGAACAGCACAGCAGCGATCTGAGATGCACTTGACAATGCGCCAAGGAGAGACTCACTGGTCTGGCAGACAGATGGGCGCGGCCCTTGCTTCACTGCACGCGCAGTGTGACGAGCTTCGTCGGCTAGTTTTCTTTGGCGCACGGGAGCGCAACCGGCAATGCATTGTTGGTTGGAATACGTGGGTCTCCATTTTAGCCATTCGTCAGGCGATACTTAAACAGCGGCGCGCAAGTGCAATCCATCTCCGCTATCGAAGGCTGTCGTTGGGCTTTGCCGCGATTGCAACGGTGGCGCATAAAGGAGAAAAGTGGCGCAGCCTCTTGAACCGTCTGGCTCACGAAAGGCGCACTCGTGCGTGGCATTTGTGGGCAGACTCTGCTGCATCGAGCGCCGTCACTCGGGTGCGAACGCGTCGCGTCGTCGCATTGAGGGTTTATCGCGGCCTCGAATCCGCAGTCCGCCATTGGCAAGAGTCGATCAGCGCTCGATCAGCGAAGCTGGAAGGCTTGCGTCGTGCGTTGGCCAAGCTCCTGAATAAGCAGCTGCGCAGCTGCTGGTGGTTGTGGGCTCGCCACGTGCACCAGATGATAGCGTGGCATGCCTGGGTGCGGCGTTGGTCAGCGGGCACCCTTGTTCCTGCCCTGCGTGTCTGGCACGAGCAGGCGTCCGCACGCGGCAAGGCGACGCGGTTGCTTCTCAAGGGGGCTGCAGCCAACATCAAGATTGTGCATCGACGCCTGTCGCTCGCGTGGAACGT
>PJAB01000647.1:0-22612 GCA_002887195.1 Chrysochromulina parva | reverse complement strand
TGGTAGCGGCCTCGGCTGCAATATCGGCTGCGGCTGCATTGCGGAGCACGAGCATTTCGTCGTGCCGCAGTGCGCATTTTCCAATCTTGTTGAGCATCTCGCTCATGGCGTTCTGATCAGGAGGTGCTTTGTCAGTGCCATCCTCCTTCTTGAGCTCCACTTCAGCCATTTGCGAGGTCGGAGGGAGAGGCTCCTCGAGGTGCGGCGGCGTCCCTAACGAGGGGCGGCGCGGGGTCTCTCGAGACCGCGGGACTCGCTGGCTTGAGGTCGCGTTGGACCTTCGTGGCTGACGCCAACTGTCCGACAAGTTACTGTACCGGTCACCACCTTTTGGCGAAGTTTGCGCCGATTCACGAACGTGCCGCTTCCACATGCACTTCCGTAGTTTCCGAACTGCCAGCAGGAACTGTTGTCGAGTCCAAATTGCGCCAACGGCGCGCGCTGGAACCCATCTGTTTCCATTGGCGAGGTACAGTATTCATTCGCACAAACTTCCCGCCTCGATAAGCAACTGCATATTTACGAATGCCCGCCCGTGGGGTTCGCGAGGTTCGTCGTCACCAAGTCGCCTCATTATTGCTGCTTACCTTGGTCTTACCATCGATTGCATCGACAGCAACGAGAACTTGTGTCAACACGCTAAAAATGCGCACCATAGTCCGGTTTGCTCGCTGCAAAGGTATCGTGCGACGACGGCTTTGATGGAGCAAGTGCAACGCCAGCATTAAAGCGTTGAAGCATTGAATTCCACTGTGGCTTGCGGTACGCGCGGGGGCATATCTGTGCGCTTTTGTTTGCGATGTTTACCCACGAGCCACGAGCCCACGACCCGGCAGTTTGTGGCTGGCGAAGCGGGAGTGGCGACGCGCAGAGGTCTCAACGGAATGTTCGCAGACGCTTCCGTGTTCGTGGATGATCTCCGTCGGCGCTCAAATAATTATTTATAATTTATTATAACACGATCATTTGTTCCCGGTTCAAAAACTCCGGGGGGATGACAGTCCCGGTAAAAAGACTCCGGGGGGAGACTCCGTCAGAGTCCGATCGATTCTTTTCCTAGAGAATGCATCGCACCTCATCGTCGTGAATGAACGTGTTGGTGTGTATTGTGATTGAGTGCTGTTTACGTGTTGGTGTGAATTCTGATGCATGAATGACGCATGAACCTCTGTGTCTGGGCTTGTACGCGTTCCACCTCGGGAGCATGATAATGAAGCGAGTGTAAACGTGTACGAGGTGTTGCATGTACGTTAGTTTGGTTACTGATCAGTTACGATGAAAAAAACCGGATACATTGTACTGTGAAGTGCCAGTTGCGAGCACCCGGCTTGCAGGGTGCGCCGGTGATCCTGCCTGCACCTTGCGGTGCACTAGATCCACCAGCAGGAAAGCCGACGCTCACTCTACTTACATTTTGAGAAAATGTCTGGTCGGCCGTCGACGGCGCCGCCCTCCCTGGCTATTATGGGACACGGCGGCTTGAAGAGGACGGGCATGACGGGCGCAGCAAAGGCCGGGAAGCTATTTGTGGTCGCCGTTGATGGGAGCCGCTTGGGCTACCGGGCGGTGAAGCTTGCAGCGTGGAACTGCAACTTCAACCACCGCGACAAAATCAAGTGCGTGAGCGTGGCGCGAGGCATTTCGGCGATGGAAGCCATGAGCCTCGTAAAGGACGGCGAGGCCCTGCTGAGAGAATGCGGCGTGCCGGCGATAAGCATCGTACCTGGGGAGGTGTTCCACGCCGACAAGAATCAACAACTAGCGGAGGTGCTGTGCCGTGCCGCGTCGGGCGGGCACCTGGTGATGGGCGCAGGCGGCAAACGGCTGCAAGAGGAGGCTGAGAAGCGCAAGGGCGCTGCCTCGGCCGCGCTCGGCTCAGCTGCCCTGGATTGCATGAGCCTGTGCCATGCGCCTGTGCTCCTCGCGAAGCCCAAAGGAATTCCGGCGCTGGACGACCTGAAGTTCCTGCAGAAGCGGAACGCGGGTGCCGGTACGCTCATCGCCATCGCCGTCGACTCGAGTGCCATCTCCCAAAAGTGCTTCGACATGGCCGTCCGAATGGTGAAGCGAGGCGACAAGGTCAAGGTGATCAACGTGGTGAACACCGACAGAGCGGCAGAGCGGCCGGATGCAGTGAATTCGATGCTAGGCGACTCGGCGGTGCACATTTACTACACGCAGGAGTGCTCCAAGGCGACCGCGTCAAGCGGCTGCTCCTTTGAGTTTGTTCAGGTGCCCAATGCTCTCCTGCCAACGGACCGCATGGACCGATGCCCGCGCCCCTCTTGACCCTTGCTTGCCACTGACTGTGGCCACTGGCTGGTCTGGTTGGGATGTGGGCAGATCAAACTCAAGGGCAATAACGTCGCCACGACTATCGTCGAGTACACCGAGGAGATTCTTGTGGACTTGCTCATCATGGGGTCAGTCACTCTGGCGGGTCTCACTCAGAATCAGGCGAAGCAAACGCTCGGCTCCGTCTCAGCCAACGTCGCCAAGAAGACGAGCGCGCACGTACTCATCGCCAAGCATTTTGCTGATCTAGCGTCGTTGAAGGAGGAGCTACAGCCACTCGGGGATCGCCCTTCAACGGCTCCAGTCAAGAAGGAGTAGCTCAAGGGCGTGAATGGAACACGATCGTCTCGCACAGGCTGGCAAATCACTTGTGGGTTGCGACGAGTTGGCACGCTGGGTGTACGTGCGAATGCAAGCCTGTGCTTGACAAATCATGTGTATGGCGCGGCCTCTGAGGGCTTTATGGCGCCAAGAGTCGCGCTAGAACCGTGCACGGGCAAGTGGCGCAACACTGATTGCCCCCGGCAACTCGGGCAACGGCGAGCTGATGTTTGGAGATGGCGCGACCGTCCTTGGGCTGGTAACCAAGTGATCGCCCCCAAAACGCGGATTAACCGATTCCGAACGTAACACAGCCGAGCGCGGGAGGCCGGGAGCATCTCTACACGTACACGCACAAACGAAAGCGCGGGGTTCGGAGTCAGTTTTTCAGTTAGGTGATAGGTCGGCGTGCCGTGCGCGTGCGATAGGAATCCGTGGCCGTTTGTGGCTGAGTGCAAGGTACATAACGTTACATTAACGCGTGAGACGGTGCGTGCTTGCAAGCTCACTAGTCTGACCTACTGGGAAGCAGTGAGTGGCCTCCTGCGCCGACCGCCGTATGCGCCACTCGCACTCCGACACACACCGGTCAGAGTACACACCGCGGGCCCCGCGGAAGAGCAAGAGGCGTCGAGGCTCGAGCCGAGCGCGCTCAGCCAGCGGCCTGCGGATCATTGTGTATCATCCACGCACGGACTCGCTGCTGCACTACGCACCTGAGTACCATTCGAGATCATTATTCCAAGCCTCCGTGCATGTCCGTGGTTGCTTCTCGCTCAGTAGTAGGGCTGTGGCGGCGCGATGGACGCGCGGAGCACGGCGAGCTGCGCCTTGGCCTGCTTCATGTCGTCGCGCATGCACTCGATGGCGAAGTTGAAGGACTCCTCCATACGACTCACTGTGTTCTCGAGCTTCGTCAATACGTCAAGCATGCCCTCGGGCGGTGGCGCGGCGGCGGCGGCGGGAGGATAGAAGGGCGCAGCGGGCATCGGCTGAGCATGGGCCATCGACTGGTGTGGCGGCATCGGTGGCATCTGGTGTGGCGCCATCTGCATCACCTCGGCACCGCCCACCCGCATCGGCGCCGGCGCGGGCATCTCGTAGTGCTCCTGCGTGACGGGACCGCGTGCGCCGGCGCCGATGATCATCAGGTCGGCACATTTCTCCTTCATGTACTTGACCAGGTGGAACTTCTTATCGCCGAGAAGGCGCACCTTCATCAGCAAGTCCTCGATGTCGCCGTGGCCCTTGCTCTGCAGCCACGAGACGAGTCCGTGGTACTCGCCGCCGCTCATCTTGATGTGGTCGCGCCCGCCCACGAAGCTCGCGAAGACGACGCTCATGTCCGCCACCGGAGCCGCCTGTGCCCCTGGCGCGGGCGCGGGCGCCGTCGATGGACGCGCCGTCAGCGCGCCACTCGGCATCGCCGCCGAGGCGCGTGGCGAGGAGCCGAAGATATCGGCCATCTGCGAGCCGTTGAGGGCGGGCCGCGACGTGGCCGGGCGCGCCGCCGCTACAGCGGCCGGCTCGTCCATCGCCAACGCCGTGGACAGGTTTAAGCGCGGCATGGTAGGTGCGGCCGCATGGAGTGGAGTGGAAGGAGCCGTCATGAGCGCCTGCGCCGACGACGGCGGCCCGTGGTGCTCCGCGATCCAGTCAGCGAGGCGCAGCTTCTTGTCCTTCTGACGGCTGATCTTCATCAGATCCGCCTCGAGCGCCTCGCCCTTGGGGCCGTGCTGACGCTTAAGGAATCCGAGAACGGCATAAAACTCGGCACCAGACATATCTGCCGGGCTCGCGCCGGTGGCCATGTACTTGCACAGGACCTGCGAGCCGTCCAGCTCGAGGGCCGGCGCTCTCACCTCGGCCAGCGGAGAAGCATTCGAGCGCTGGAACTGGGCGTTGAACTTTTCGAGCGCAGCTCCACTCATCTCCGGCATTGTCGCAGGCTATGACCAGCGGGTGGCGCTCTCCGCACCATCATTGCGCACCCGTCGCCGCGAAGCGTCGGGCAACCGACGCGAGTCGGGAATTATGATCGATGAAGCTGACGACGTCGAAGTCGTGCATGTCCGCGTGCAACCGCACAAGGTGGTGCGCTGCGTCGAGCAGCCGTACGCCACCTACCTCATCTCCGTCACCGGCGAGAGCGGCCTCGAGTGGGAGACGGAGCGTCGGTGGAATGATCTGAGAGTGCTTGAGGAGTCGCTGCAGCGCTCCGACGGCGAGACGCTGCGCACGCACGCCGGTTCGCTGCCGCACTTCGACGCGCATGGCAACCTCCTCGTGAGCCTGTTCGTCAACAAGTTTGATCCGTCCTTCTTGAAGGAGCGCGCGGAGCAGATGCAGGCGCTCCTCAATGGGTGGGCGCGTGTTCTCAAGGTGCGGCTCGACGCGCCCGCGACCGGACCGGCGGATATGCTCGAGTTCCTCTCTGCGGGCCGCCCGGGCGAGGCATCCACGCCGCGTACGCCGGCCACGCTGCCGCCGCTGAAGGGGTTCTATGACGGCGACTCCAGCAGCGGCAACAAGCCGAAAGCCAAGGTTGGGAGCTCGTCGCCACAGCCGGTCCGAGTGCTCTTCGACGCGCTCGATGAGGAGGCGACCGAGGTCGCCACGGGACAGGTGAGCGCCGAGCAAGTACTTGCCGCCTCGGCAGTCTCGTCGGCGGCCATCATCGCCGCCCTCGCCGACGCAGAGGCGGCGATGGAGGCGGAGGCGAAGGGGGCGGAGGCGATGGAGGCGGAGGCGAAGGAGGCGGAGGCGAAGGAGGAGGCGAGAGCGGCGGCAGCGGCGGAAGCGAAGGCGGCGGCGGCGGCAGATGGCTCGTACATTGCCGCCGAGACCTTCGAGGGCGCTCGGGAAGGATATGTCTTCACGACGCGCGACCATGGGACAGGCTACTACCGCAACTTGCGCGAGGTGGAGCCGGAGACGTCCAAGATCTCCTCCGAGATCTCACGGGACGTGGAGCCGGAGACGTCCGAGATGCACGCGACCCCGAGCGAGGAAGTGGTGATGATGGCCACTCCGGATGCGAAAGCGAAATCGGCGGAGTTGCAGGAGGCGGAGGAGGCGAAGGAAGCGGAGGAGGCGAAGGAGGCGGAGGAGGCGGAGGCGGCGAAAGAGGCGGCAGCGGTGAAGGAGGTTGAGGAGGAGGAAAGGCAAGAGGAGGCACGTGCGGCGGTCTACCAGCAGCCCCAGCTGCTTCAGCCGGCCGAGGCGGCGCCCACGAGCAAAGCTCAAGTGAAGCTCAAGTCACTTGAGGCTGAACTTCAGGCGGAGCTGTCGAGAGTCGGGAGCCCACACGAAGAGCCTCGGAGCGCCCGCATCCCACGCCAACAGCCAGGGGTCGGCTACTACGCCTTTCGTAATTTTCTAGTGTTCCTCTTCGTCTTCCTGCTGCCTTCACTCGTCGCCTTCATCAAGCAGAAGCTCATCAGCCGCACGGATGGGAGGGTTGTCGAGGCCGACTTCCCCGCTGTCGATTTGCTCAACCTCAAGTTTTGACTTGTCAATGATAGAGCAGCCAGCGCGGCCGATGGCGATGCGGGCTCGTAGCTCATACAAACAAATTAGTAGAGGGTGTGTCCGGCGCGGAATCATCTGCTGCAGAGAGCGGAATCTAGCGCGAGCGCTCGGCTCCTCCTGCAATTGAGGTGGCACGAGAGGCGCCTGGGCCGAGGCGCGTGCTGGGCGCGGGAGACGAGAGTTGAGTAGAGCGAGCCATGGCATCTTTTGGCATCAGATCAAAGCGGCCGTGCAAGCAAGCAGTTGCTAGTACACGTAACACGACACGACATCGTACGGATCGCGTCAACATCCGATGACGCGATGATCGCGTGTCCTCGACGCGAAACCGATGTAGGATGTACCGGAACCGACTAACCGTTGGGCCGCTCCCGGCTGCAGCTCAGTGAGTCATTCAGTCATACGGTCTTACCGTCCGGGTACATCAAGTCAGGCGCGGGGCCCGGGTAACTCGGCCCACGGGGCCGCCCGCGCGGCCAGCTACCGTGTACCGAGCTCGGAGCTAGTAGCCAAACTTTGTAGGAACCCCTAGTGTTGAGTGTATAATCTGAGAACCCACTTGGGAGTTAAAAACTGAGCTTATAGAGGGTACTTAATAGAGCGGGACCGCCGCGAAAGCGCGATGGCGTACTATTCGAATCGCCGTCGCGCGTAAAACGAAGGGCCGCAAACTAGTACCGTATAGTGGTAGAGCTGGCGCGGAAGCCGGCCGCAAACCCTCGTGTTAATTGATTCTTGTTCGTTATTTCGCGAACGATCGCGCCGCCGGTTCAGGTTGCGTTCGCCTTTATTTATGCCGGTTATAACTTAAAATTTTACGGACGGCGTGGCGGCAGGTCACATTACCCGGCATGCCGCAACACAGAGTACGCTCTGGCCCCTGAGCGCTCTCCGCCCTGCCCAGTTGACACTCGAAACTACCCAACACTGTGCATGCCCCAATGATTATGACTCGATGGTGCCGCTCATGCCTCGCCAGCACATGCCGCGCGGCCGCGACCCCGCGCGCGTGGCGAGTGCACATTAGAACAGAGAGTGCACGCCTCCGCGGCACTCAAACGGGGCATCAACTATCCGCACTTCTTCCACCACGCCCGCATGCTATGGGGGTTGCATCATGATATGGACATGAGATCCTGCGGGCATGGGTCCCACCGCCTGGGTGCAGCGGCTTGCAATGCACCGACTGATCCGACGCTCACAAATATGCGCGGGTCGCGCCCCAAAATCATCGGCCAGCGCTCTTCCTGCGCAGCTCGATGTTCTCGCGGCTGCGCTGGATCCACTGCTCGAGGCTTTTAAGCACCGGTGCCAGCAGAGCGAGCGTCGCGACGCGCAGGGAAAGCAGCGACGCCGCGACGCCTGAGGTCTCGGCCCACGCGCGCGCCTTGTCCCACGCCGCAGCCACCATTGTGATGAGTGCGCGCCGCGCCTCCGCAATAGTAGGCTGCGCCGAGAGGGCCTTCATCTCGCTCGCAGTGGCTCGGGCTATCCTCTGGGCAGTGGTCGTCACATTCTGCGCGAGCTCGGGCACCCGGTTGCGCGCCGCTATCTGGTGGGCCTGCCACCCAATCTCCCTAGCCCACAGACCTGTTGAGCCGCCAGCGTTGACAAGCGCGGCGCCCGCGGTGTAGCCGCAGAGGGCGCCCATGACAGCCGAACCGGCGAAGCGCGGGCCAATGAGCCATCCAAACACGCCCATGATGATCTGCAGCGACCGCGTCTCCTCCTCAGAAGGTCCATCCGCACGCTTCAGGTTGCTGAACTTGTCGGCGGAGAGACGGATGGGACCGCCGCGTGGCGCAAGCTGAGCTGGCATCAACAACAGAGGGTGCGAGGCCGAGCGCGAGTGGTGTCGAGGCGTAAGACCCACTTTGTAACCGGCCGTACCACCAGCAAGCACGACGAGAATCGTGAGGAGCAGCAGGTCGCCCATTGGACGTGAAAACGTTACCGTACACGGCATTACCGAAACTGTTTCATTCTGCTCGGATCGTACATGCAGTGGTTATGTAGGGTTGCTCGTGGTGTCGACTCTCTGTGCGTGCAGCGATGAAAAGTTCCTTCTCGGAAACCCATCAGAATTTCGAGCACTTCCCGAAAAATGGCCGCGGACTGCCGATCTGGCGACGGCCCTGATGTTCGACTGGTTTGCGCCGCCACCTCTGGAGGAGCACGCCACTGGCGCCCCGCCGGTTGATCATGAGGAGACCGCCCGGCCGACGATGAGCGGCTCGATTTCGAGCCATTCCAGACCGAGCGATGGCCCAAGTGCTGAATCACTTGCTGCTGTGGCTCGCATCATGGCGGCCACAAATCCGAGGGTGGTGCTGCGGCTGCCGGCCGATCAAACACCACCACCGGCTATGATCAAGCGGGCGTACAAGGCAGCGTGCCTCGAGGTTCACCCTGATCGCTGCCGAGTCCCTGGTGCAGAGGACGCCTTCAAGCGTGTCGGAGCTGCGTTTGACGCCCTCGTCAAAGGTGGGCCTTGGGAGAGTGCGACGATCGCTAAGCAGGCGCCTGGCCGTAGTCACCGAGGCTATGGAAAGGGTCGCCATGGTAAGGGCAGCGCACCGAAGTACTGGGATGCACCGAAGGCAGCCCCTCGAGGCCAGAAGCCAGCGAACCTGTACGGCCACGAGCCGGAGAAGCCGACTTTCCGCAAGGGTGTGCCGCACCTTCCCAAGAAGGCTGGGCCACCGCCACGCCCATCGCCCGCCATACCGCCTCAGCCACCGCCGCGCCCAACGTCGGCCGTGTCAGCTCAGCCAAAGTTGGATGCTTATGTCGACCCTATGGAGGTGTAACCACACCATATCTTCCGTCACTCCTCAGATCCATTTCTGACGAGGATCCAAGAGCTCGAGCGTACCCGTGGAGGGTCGCTCCGCAGCCAGAAATACTGGCATGGTACTGCGCCGATCCGTATTGACGAGGCCAGACACATCGCATGCGATGGGGCACGCGCCCCTGCCTTGCCACACGTGACATCGCTTCAAATCCGCGTACCGCGAACCGGGACGAGCGCCAATGCGGGACGCCCCCCCCGCCGCCCGCCCAGTCCGACCCGTGGGGTTCGGCTCGGTTACAGGCCATCAGTAGAGCTCATTATAGATTACAATAGAGGATGCGGCCATGCGCGCGGTGGGTCGGTTCAATTAAATAGTTGTGATTCCGTTCGGGGCAACCTCTTAGTCAATGAAAATCAAGTTGCTTATTTGGGACAAGTCGTACAGTCGAGTCGTCTTTCACCTCGCTTGCGCGCGATCCACGATCAAGTCGACCACTGTGCAGCCACGGCGCCTTCACACTGTTCCAGGTCTTGCGTGCCGAATGCCACAAAAAGCATATCAGTCCGTCGCATCGTGAGGGCTTGCCGCGGGGGAGGAGGAAAATTCCTGAAGGAGGTCGCCGCACGCTTTCATGACCTGACCCAGCCTCGAGAGATCGAAAGCAATAGAGTTGACGGCGGAGACGACGGCGCCTATCTGCTTTGTCCGAGTCAGGTTCCTGCCCTCGCTTTCGAAGCGCAACACGGCGGCTTGCACCTTGACGTCTGAGATGACGCCGCCGCCAGCCACGAGCTTGATCCGCACGTACTCAATCTCGCCGTCGTCCAGCTTCGCGTCCTCGAGAAGCGCTTTGCAGCTCACAAACTTGGGCCATAGCAACCGGACCATCGCATGATGCGCCGGCAGGTTCGCCTCCGTGATGACAGCCGGAACGGGAGAGGCAGGGGGCTGCGCACCGGTCTCAGGTCGAGCTACCTCCACGCCAGCCTGTTCCTCTGGTTTAGGCCCGTGGAGCCGATCTTGCCGTGCAAGCGCCGCTGTTAAGCAAGAGAAGGCGTTGCTGGCCGGCAGCGAAATGGCGCTCACCCGGAGCACGTCGAAGGCCGCGAGGGCAGGTAGACCAACAAGGATCGCAGGCTCCAGGTTCACGACCGCCGAGCTGTCGGTCCATTTGCGCTCGAGGCTCTCGTAAAGCGCAGCGCGCAGCGCAGAGGAGAAGGAGCGGACGAGGGACGTGACGGTGTAACGGCCGTCGGCAGTGGTGTCGGCTGCGTCGTTTGGGGCTTCGTTCGGGTCACCGACCGACCCAATGCTGGCATCCTGCGGCCTGGGCGGCAGCGCAGGGAAGTAGCTGGATCCGCTCTTCCAGCAACGGTCGTCGTCGCACAGGGACTCTCGCAGCTTGTCATTGAGCCAGACGTCCAGTTCGCGCACGCAGCGCATCGGCTCGAAAAAGCCAGAAGTGACGGAGTCGGTCTCCAGGGCGTGTCTCGCAGCGATGATGCCCATAGCCACACCGTACAGGCCACAGAATGCGACGAAAAGGGGCGCGCCCAGGCCGTTAATCACGAGAAAGCCGATCCAAAAGAAAGGCCAATAGTGGCATTGTCCTAAATTTGGGTGACTCTTGAGGTACTCCTTGTTGACGGCGAGGATGCCCGGGATGAGCCTGAGTAGTGCGACAAGCAGAGCGAAGATGGTGCCGTAGGCTGAGCCCCACGCCAAGAGCGCCAGCCCGATGAACACCTTCGAGAGCGGAATATCGTACACCTCCCCTTGCCAGCCGCGGGGGATGTAGACGAGGTCGTCGGCTGCAAGGAAGACGTCCCTCGACTGGAGCTTCCAGTAACTTTTGATGGCGTTTGGGATGACGTCAAGGTAGAGGTTGCCTACGCCGCCGACCCAGAGGTTCACATTGTCGTCGAAGACGCCGACCATCATCGACCCGATGCAGAAGAGGAAGGCGGCGACGAAAATGATGATGGGCAAAACAACAAGGTACGCCACAACGAGGGCAGGGACGAAGAGCAGCGCGGAGAGGAGGCGAAGGTTCGGACCGATCCCCACGTTTGTGAAGAGCACCTTGTACACGAGGTACAAGATGTGAGGCATGCAGATGTAGGAGATGCCGGTGAAGCTGACGCCCAGCATTAGGACTGCGGGTGAGCCGAAGACCAAGCCCTTGATGAGGCCGACGACGGGGAGACAGCCGCAGCAACAAAGCACCCAGCAGGGATTATTGGGGTATACTCGCCTACTGCTGTGCTGCCCATCTTGCTCTTGGTCCTCATCTCGAATTTGCGTTATAAGGGGTTCCGCTCGTGTGCCAACTTCTGGGTCCGTTTGTGTGCCGCCGTTAACCTCCTTCAACATCGAAGGCCGACTCGTTCGGATCGAATCGTCAGCCTTAGTTGCTAGGAGTGGTTCGCAGTCTCCTTGCGACTGCGAACCACTGGAAACCGAGCGTTGAGGAAGAATTAGTGACAGCAGACGGCGTCCGAAGGAGCACGAATGTGGCCCACACAGCGTCGGCAATCCGAATTCCGCACAATAAACACAATAGGATTTCGTTACACACTCGAATTCCAATCGCGCAGCCTGAGATTCGGTCGATCGAGCCGCGCGCGCCGAGTCGCGGGTGACGTGAACTATGATTGTTCTATCCGTCCAAGACAGCGTGTAACGAGAATAGCCCCCTGCTCACTGGGGGCCGTGCGCGAGGACTGGCGCGAGGGCGTGATGGGGTAGACAGATGAACACCTTCAGGCACCCCTCCGAAGTCAGGCGGGGGCATGGGCGGGGGCCTCGTGCGCGCCAGCAAGTTCTTCGCAAAGAAGCCGATGTAGCCGCCAATAGCTGCATCGAACTGCTCGTAGCTGAGATAGCCCGGGGAATCTACAAGCCTGGGGAAGATGCCATTACCCGGGGACTCTGGCACAGTTGGGGACTGGTAAACCCCTGGCGTTGGACGCTCTGCAGCCGGCTCGCCCTCGCCCATGCCCTCACCCTCACCTCTACCTCCACCGGGCGCAAGCGCAGCATAAGCAGCACCAGGCGCGAGAGCCTGCACCTCGAGCAGCTGGCGCTGTCTCGAGCAGCCGGCGCTGTCTCGTGCAGCTGGAGCGAGCGCTCCCTCGAGCAGCTCGCGCATCTCGGCAAGCAGCTCGCGCTGTCGCGCTACCTCAGACTCCAGCGCAGCAGAGCCCGTCCGAGCTGCTCGCGCAGTCTCGAGCAGCAGCACGCGCTGTCGGCCCAGATCCCTCTCGAGGCTCTCCCGCGATCGACGCTCCGCTTCAAGGTCCTCTTGAAGAACCTCTACGAGGGCCTCGGCACAGCTTGACCCGACCCAGGCGGACCAGGGGCTCATGTCGCCCCCTCGCATGGTGTTGCGCTGGGAGTGCTGGGGCCTCTTCGTGATGTGATCGGGTGAGGTCTGCTGCTCGGCTGATGCTGCTCGTTCTCCTGCGGCGGCGGCGGCGGCGGCGGACTCTGCGGCTGTGGCGGCGAGCGCTACGAGCATTTCGGGTGGGGTCTGCTGCGCGGCTGCGGCTGCAGCAGCGGCAGCGGCAGCGGCAGCGGCAGCGGCGGATGCTGCTGCTTGTGCTGCCGCTGCGGCAGATGGCGGCGGTTGCGGCAACTCCTCCTCTGGCTGAGACTCAACATCTGGCTCGAAAGCAATACAGCGGCTCCAGTCGGGCGAATGCAAGACTACCCGAGGCGGCGATGCAGATGGCGGCGCTGGTTGCGCTCCCGCGACGGGGGCCATTGTTATTGCCGTTGGAGGCACGGTAGCTTCAGCCGCGCCCGCCCTCGCCGCCCTCGCTTGGACTGTGGCAGCATCGTCGGCATCCTTCTCCGTCGCCTCGAATCCCTTATCGAGTCCCCTCTCGAATCCCCACTCGGAGGAGCCTATCGAGCCCCCCGAGCCCCCCGCGCCTCGGCATGGCCGGCTTGGACCACGCGACCTGATCAGCGAGCTTGTCAATTTGGGTCCCTTGGCTTTCACCTTGGCACTCAGGTCCGGCGTAGTGACGCCCAGCTGCTCACTCATCATTTGGTCCGCCTGCAGCAGCCAGTTCGGCGGCTCGTAGATTTGGTCGTAGCTCCCGCCGTCCTCGCCGTCCCCGCCGTCCTCGCCGCCCTCGTCATGCACCTCGTCGTCAGGCGCGGCCTCGGCGGCCGCCACCGCCCTCGCAAGCTCCGTCAACCGCTTGTCCACTAGCCCGAGGATCTTCCTCTCGTCTTCCTCCGAGAAGAATTGGCTCAATTGGACTCCGTCGCGAGAGTAGCTGAACCGCGGACGTCGCGGCGGGCTCAGGGAGGTGCCGCTCATGGTACCGCTCATCACGCTCAGGGGAGCGTGGAGCGAAACGAGCGGCGTCGAAGGCAGCAGCTGCGCACGCGCTGTCGTGAGCGCGATCTTACCCTCGACGCTCTGCCGCTGGCGCAGCTCCTCGAGCAGCGTGACCACCTTGGCGGCAGCTTGCTCCGCCAGGGCGGTGGCCTCTCGCGCCTCTATTGTCGCCTTGACAACGGCTTGCTCGGCCAGGGCGGCGGCCGCAGTTGCCTGTGTGGTCACCTCGGTGGCACGCGACGCGTGCTGAGACAGCTCCGCTTTGGCGGCCTCGAACTCCGTGGAACGCAAGTTGCGCCCCCGCGGCTCCCGAGTCTGACCTGTCTGAGCCATCACGTGGCTGCTCACCAGAGCTGTGGCGGCTTGCACTTCGGCCTTCGCGATGGTTGACGCTTGGCTACTTGCAGTGGCGAGAAGTGAAGCCGTTGTGCTGTCGAGGCGCGTCTGGAGCTCGCATGAGAAGGCACAGCGGTCGGCGCGTATCGCTTCTTCTACGATGCGCTGCATATCCGCCACCATCGCAGCACGCTCTGCTGCAATTGCAGCGCGCTCTGTCGCCATCGCCTCGCGCTCCGCTGTCGCGTTACGCAGTTCCCCACGCAATGCTTCCCGCTCGTCTGCATTGGAGGCGTTGGACATTCCACCGACGGATCGTGCGTTAGCCATGCGCCGGAGCCGGAAGTCGGCGTCTGACGCCGGCGACGTCATCGACTCGGCTGAAGCGGAGCGACGCATCTTTTTGAACGTGGGGACGAATTCGATGACGTTGGTTGCGAGTTTGCAGTTTCGATTTGGTGATAGTGCAGGGCGAAGCATGCCAAATGGACGGAGAAGTCGAACCAACAATTTATCTCATAGCTGCTTTCAAACATGCAACGGCTCCAGCTCAGGACATGGACCTCCACGGTCGATTGATTTTGACGCGTAAAATCGTCGCCGAAACGGTCAGATGTAGCGAGTCAATTAAAAGCAACCCTGAGAACATGCACGCGCCGCATCCCCCCGATTATCCCAGCAGCAGCCCGCAATCTACCTGATATCCGATCACCGATGCCGGCAGCCCGCACCCAGTGCACATGTCCACACCACGCCAAAACCACTAGTGAGCCGCGCCCCTGCAACACCCCACCGAACACGCCCAGATGCCGCGGCCGCCCCGTCCCTGCACAACTGCACAATTCCTGGGTGCGATGCGTATACTCAGCGATCCGTCAGTTCAGACGTGCCCACGCGGCAGCCATCGTGACGCAATACCTTCGTTCCTCGACCCAAGAGGACTCTGCGCTCTCCTAATCAGAACCCGCCCGTGGCGGCGATTTGGCCACCGTACGTTCGCTCCCAAGGATCAAGGCTGCACGTCGAACGGCCCGCTGCGACGCCCGTGGCGGCGCACAGCCGGCTGCCGGACGCCCCTGCGCTCGCCACCGAGCTCGACAGTTGGTTGAGCTGCGATGGTGTCTTTGACGCCGAGGCTTGCCCAGCGCTGCGGGGTGACTGGGCCTCAGCGAACCAGAGGGGTCCATGCCCGGGGGTGGGCGGCGCGCTCAGGGTGACTGGTTGTGGGCGCGCGTCATTGGTTCCATAGGGTACCCGATACGGGCCGTCCCGCGAGGGTGGAATCGGCGGCGACTGCGCAAGGCGTAAGACTTTGCAAGCGGAGCCGTTGGCCGATGCAGGCGAGCGGTCACCGTGACGGGTACCCGCAAACGAGCGCCGTGCCGAGCGCGGCGACGACGGCTCCGGGATGGCGCTCGTCAGGCCAAAGGGCGGCTCGCCGGCGGGCACCGCGGACGTTTGGCGGATGGCGCGGCGTCGCGACGAGCGCGGCGAGGCCTCCGAGGTCCATGCGACCACCGAAGGGTCACTCACCATGCCGCCGTGGTCATACCTCAAGCTGGAGGCCACCGCCCGGGACGACTGCTGAGCCGCCCGCGGCGACGGCACGGCGACTGGCGAGAGGCCGGAGGTCCGTGTGCCGGCTGCTGGCGTCTGGACCACGTGCCGCTTGGAGTCAATGTGATCGATCCCGAGGATGACGTGTGCCTCCCGCGGGGTATACTGACCGGCCGCGCCCGCCTCGCGAGCAGCCTCTGCCTCCGGATGCGTGTGTGTACGCGAGTCTGAGGCGTCGAGGTCGTGCCCGAAGATGACGGAATCGGCAGTGCTCTGGTGGTGCGGGCGCACCGTATTGCCGAGCGCACGAGGACGTGAGGGCTGCACGAGCGCGTCGTCGAAGGCGTTGATGGCGCATGCATTCGTGCGCAAGGCGCGCCCAATGCCGAGGGAGTCAAGCCCGGCCGCGCCACCGAAGGCCGCCGCGAGCGTCTCGGTCAGGGGCGGCGCGCACGGCTGCGGAGACAGACGGCCCGAGATGATGTCGGGCGCCTGCGCACGGTTGTGCGGCGACTGAAGGGCAGCAGGAGCCACGAGTCGCTTCCCCCGGTCGTCCGTGGGCACAGCCAGCACGTCTGCCTTGTGGCGCGGCGTCACGGTCGCCGGCTCTGGCACCAACATCCGCGAGGGCAAGTCCGCCGGCGCCTCGGGCAGACCCATGTGATGGCCGAAGATGAGGACGTCCGCTAAGGACGTGATGCCCTGACGTGTAACGGTCGCAGGGCCATCGGCGCGTTGCTTGCGTGGGCTCGTCGGCGCGCCCGTGCTGCTGAAGATGAGGCGGTCCGCATCGGAGGGAAGGGCCGAGCTCTGGTACTGCCGGCGAATCGACTGGGAGACTACACGGCCGCTCTGATACTGCAAGGCCGACGGAGAGCTCGGCTCCGCACCCTTGCCGGCAGCCGCCGCAAAGGCCTCGTGATGATGAAGCACTAGCACGGGTGGCGGCGGAGGCGGAGGCAGCGCCGCAGCCGCGCCGCCGGCATCGCCGCCGAACAAGATCTGGGAGCGCGGCGTCTGCGAATGCTCCCCGAACAGCCGCCGTTGGTCGAGCTTGCTGCGGGGAGCTTCGGCGGGTGCGGCCGGTTGGGCGGCGACGGCTGCCGCCTCATCGCGTAGCTTGGGCTCCAGGCTGCGCACGTACGCAAGGTAGTCGATGGTGCCGGCGGCCACATCTGCGCGCATGCCCGGGACGGTTTGCAACTCGCCTACCGAGCAGCTCACGCCCAGCTCGCGACACACCTTGGCAAACTCCGCCGGCGCGAGCTTGCCTTGCCGGCTCTGGTCCTTCTTGGCGAACGCTGCACACAGACGCGTAGACGAGCCGCCCACCTTGGCAGCGATGGCGGAGTCCAAGGCGTCACGAGATGCCGCCGCCACCACGACCGCCGGAGATGTGGGCGCCGATGGCTCGCCGAGAGCAAACGGTGGGTTCGCACTTTGCTTCGACGCCCTGGCCTCGGCTATCATGCGTACGCCCTGGCCTTGGAGCTGCTGGTACGGGTGCGGCAACGTGCTCACTGCGATGCTCTCCTTGGGCAACATCCCCTTTTTACCGGCAGCCTGACGCGCATACCCCCGCTTCTCTGCAGGCGATTGAGGCGTCGGCATGTTCTTTGGGATCACGCGGCGGAGACCGTTTCGGGATTCTGTGCCTCCGAACACCCCGGAAGTACCCGGTACCCGTACCCGTACCGCCACCACGTGAGAGACTGCTGTTTACGCTGCTACCCGGTACGTTGTTAAGCGCGCGAACAGCAAGCCTTGGCGAGCAGCTGCTCAAGGTCAAGCCATCTTGCGCTGCTGCCCTGTGCGGGCCCTCGCGCCCTGTGCCCTCGAACCACGCGCGCGCTCTCGAGGCATCCAACGAGGCGCCCCTCACTGGCCCTGCTGCTGCGCCTTGAGCAGCACGCTGTCGCTCTTGAGTAGATCGCTCTCGGTGTACAAGGTCCATGCGAAGAAGGAGCCGAAACCGACGATATGGCCGCCGAGCCAGAGGGGTGCGAAGGCCTCGACCCACGCGAAGAAGCGTGAGGCCGGATAGAGCGCCACGCACCCAGCAAAGTAGAGCGCAAACTTCTCGTTGACCGAGTCTGTGCGCTTGTTGATGCGGTTGTAGCCGGTGACGACACCGCCTACCATCAGAATCGGAACGAAGCACGTGACGAGAGCCGTGCGCGCGACGTTCTGAACGAGCGCCGCGCGGCCTTGGCCAGCGCGCACGGACTCAAACAGCCCCCACGCCGCGCCGCCCGCCGCCGTGTGCAGGTAGAGCAGCACACCAGACTCAAGCAACGTCGCACGCATGCGGTGCAACGGCCCGAGGGCCGCGGCGGCGGCGGCCTCGTCGGCCGCTAGGCGCTCGATGAGCACGCGCTCGGCGGAGGGCAGCGGCGCGAGTGCGTCTGCGCCGAGCGCGTGCAGCGCGCACGCGAGCCGTGCCGCGCCCACCTCGACGCGTTTGCGCCTCAGACGCGCATCCGCCTCCTGCTCCGCCATCAATGCGCTCACCGTTCCCACACGCCCCATGGTCATCGCATGCTCGGGCAGCTCGGCGAGGTTGCACACGGCGGCCGCGAGGGCCTTGCGCGCGTACAACGACGTGCCCTCGCGCTGCATCAGCTCCAGGAACGCCGTGTGCCGGCCGCTCGCCACAATCTCGCGCTGTGCCTCCGGAGAACCAGTGATGGCCTCGAGCACTTTGACCGCATGGTTGCGCGCGGGACCGCCCACGCGCGCGTCGGTGCAGAGCGCGAGCAGCCGATCGAAGAGGAAGGGCTGGGCAAGCAGCCGCAGCTTGAGCGTGTCGTTCGACGCCGCCCCACGCGACACGCGCTCGAGCGCCTCCGTGAGCACTGAGCGCTTCGTGTCCGCGGCGAGGATGCGCTCTGCGAACTCGTCGAGGTGAAGCAGCACCTGCGCACCCTCGTCGCCCTGCCCGAAGTACGCGCCGACATTCAGGCTAATGATCGACCACAGCCCGATGCGGATCAGGTGGTCACGCAGAGTCAGGTTGGCCTCCGCCTCCGCGATGGCAGTGGCAACAGCGCTGGCCGCCTCGGAGCGGATCGGTGGGCGCGGGCGCGATGCGAGCGTTCGTCGCACGGACGAGTTTGGTAGGCCTCGCGATGCCGCCGCGCGCGCTAGCAACGCCGGCCGCACCATTCGCGAGCGAATGGAGTGGACCGCGTCCGTGAGTGTCGCCATCATGCTTGACTTGACTTGACACGAGATGAGGCACACAATTGACAGCATGACTCAGTTTTGTGTAGCTCGTGTGTGTGTCCGGCTCCCCCGGTGTTTTTGATCCGGTACAGTACGGGTACCCGGTATCCTCCCAACGCGCGGACAGCACAAGTTCACGACTGGGCGCGCAGATGCGTTCGTGGCACATGCTTGTCCTCACAGTGGGCGTTTGTCTGCTGCTGCTTGCGCGAGAGGCGCCATCCGCCGCGTCGAGCGGGTCGGCGGCCGCCGATCCTGCGTCTTCGAATGCCGGTGCCAGTCGCAGCTTTGGACGCCGCCGAGAACTCATGCCGATGTCGAGCGCAACCTCCATGCCTGCGCTCGACCACCATCCACCGACGTCTGCGCTGACGGTTGCCAACAGCAGCAGCGCTACTGTCACTGCAGCTTCGAGCCAACTCACCGTCGCTCGCGGGAGCAATGTGAACGGAGCCGAGGGTATTCCGCAGGTCTCAGATCCGTTTATAGCCCTCGGCATCGTCTCAAACGTTATGTGGGGCGACAGCTTCGAGCGGCGCAAGTGGATTCGTGAGACGTGGAAGACGTACTCCAACGTGGGCAAGACGATGGACGTGGTCTTTGTGGTCGGTATGCTGCAGAGCAATCTGAAGCCCATCGGCTCCGGAACGACTCAGCGGCTCCGTGAGGAGGCGGCCGCTCAAGGCGACATGCTCATCCTCAACAAGGTGCCCGAGCGCAAGTCGCCGTGCCTAAAGACGATGGCCTGGTTTCGCTACGCGTCGCAAGCGTACCCGCGCGCGGCATTCATCGCCAAGACGGACGACGACGCGTTCGTGGCGACAATCAAGCTCGAGGCCAACATGCGGCGCTTCGTTCACACGCCGCACGTCTACATCGGCTCGACACTCTGGGGCACCTACATCACGAAGACTTTCGAGGCTTGCGCCCGACGCATGGGTCCGATGATGGCGGTGGGCGGCATCCAGGAGGAGAAGTGCATGGAGCGTGGCGCAATCGGACCGTACCCGTACGCCGTCGGCATGCTCCAGGTGCTCTCGCACCAGGTCGCCTCGTGGATGGTGCAGCAGTCCAACTACGCCGAATTTGAGCGTCGCGCCACCGCGGCGACAGGAACGGATCTTCGGCCAGACGGCACGCCGCTGATCATGGACCACGGCGAGGATATGGTGATCGGCCTGTTCCTGTACCTGTCACCGTTTCCGCTCATGCCTCTGCACTGGGGATGGGATAAGCTGCACGACCTGTGCTTCAAGTGCGAGCGAAAGGACCAGATCTGGCGCCCGATCACATGGCAGACGGTCGTGGCCCACCACGTGGCTAACGAGGACATCATCAAGACGGTTTTCAAGAACGTCTCCCGTCTATGCGATGACCAGTGCCAGAGGAAAGAGCTTCCGTTCGAGGTGACGTCGCTGGAGGACCTGTGCAGCCGCGGCAGCATCAAGACCGTGTACAGCAAGTGCGCGATGCTCAAAAAATGAGAGCGCGATAGTTCCTAACACGTGACGCACGACGGCCGAAGCGTGTCGCCTCCTCGCTATTCGATTGAGAACCGTCCTATCCACGGGGCGTCGCGTCCCCTATCCACGTTTATTTGCGTTTACCGTACAACGTACGTCTAGGATCCGCAGCGCGGCCGGGGCGCCACGCATGGGACCACGGCTTCCGGTTCCGCGGGGCCGCGGCCGGCGGTCGCGCGGCGGGACGTCGACCGGAAACGTGATCGAACGTCTCGTGACACGATAAAAGACGCAGCGATTGTGGGGGGACACTGAAACTTGGAGCGCTCAGGCACCCTCTTACACGCTCGGGCCGGGATGAACACCTTTACCTTAACGCGCGCCACAAACCGGGTCGCGTGCTCGCGTCGGGCCATGTAGCCTTAGTGGCGGTCGTACCCGGTTATGTCAGCCACACGTGCGCTTTGGCAGCTCGTATCACGTTGCATCGAGCGAAACCATGGGACTCTTATGTGAGCCACGAGCATGGACCCCCTCAAACGTCTGATTTGCCTCTGCCACCCACACGAGTGCGACCTCGTCTTCACTCAGAGAGAATTCCAGTCGCGATCCGGCGTCCCGGCGTATCGGCTCCCCCCCCTACCTTCCCATCACGCCCACATGCGGCCGCTCGCATCGCCTTGCTCGCATCACCTTGCATCGAGCGTGAGGCGCAGCGCAATCGGGCCCGCATCGGGCCATTTGACCGGCGGCTTGGTTGAGCCCGGCGGTCTTTCCCGGGCTTAGGCAGAGGAGGCGTCCACCTTGGCGTTCGCTTCCACCTTCTTGCCGCACTTGAAGATACCGATGATGCCATCCCAGGATTCGTAGATGGGCAGAACGATGATGACAAGGCCAGCCGTCCAGCCCCACATGAGAGAGAGAGCCGCCCATGCCTGGAAGGAGGACTTGCCGAAGGCACCAAGCGGGACCATGGCGACAGGCCAAATGATGATCAGGAAGAGGGACCAGAACCAGCCAATGTCGAAGATCCACTTCTGAGCCTTCATGAGGGCCTCGGGGGTACCATCGGGATCGTCGTCACCGAGCACCTTGGAGTTCTCACCTCCGTCGCCGGAGACGAGCTTGATGCCGTGGAGCAGCTTGTCCCAGTCGTAATTCTGCGGCCTGACACAGACGCCGATCCAGCAGATGAACTGCGAGACGAGGAGCGCAGCGAGGCCGCCACCGAGCTGTGCGTACAGCTGGCCGGTGTTCTCGACGTTGAGGTCGCCGTACGTGGAGGCGGTGATGAGCCAGACGGTGATGGCCGCTGCCGTGCCGAGGAGGGCCGCGGCGATTGCGAAGACGGCGTCGAGGTCCTTGGAGTAGATGGACATCGCAATGGGGGGCACGGCGGAGCCCAGGATGATGGCCATCCAGTTGTAGACCCAGCCGAGGCCAAGGCCAGTCCGCTGGAGGATGATGGAGAGGATGGCCATGATGAAAGCCCACCCGACCACAGCGCCGCGGGAGACCCACATTATTTGTCTGCCGGTCGCCTTGGGGTTGATGTACTCGCGGTAGATGTCGTACGCGACGAGCGAGGCCACGGCGACCTGCTCGGCCGAGCCGGTGGAGAGGATGGCCATAGTGAGCTGCACCATGATCAGGAGCGCGCCAGCCTCGCCAAGCATCGCGATGGCGGCAGCGGGGGGGACGAGGCCTTGACCAGCTTCGTCCGCGGTGATGTCGACGTTGAGGGCGGTGCCCGCGAGGCCGAGGGACGTGCCGAGCGCGAAGGGGATGGCGAACCACACCATGCCACCGAGGATGTAGCCCTTGTGTGCGGCGCCCGGCTTCGCCGCAATGGCGGACTGCCAGTAGGCCTGATCGACGAAGACGGTGCCAAAGTTGCCGATGATGTTGATGATGCCGAAGGCGACGCCGTCACTCGACATCATGGTGAGGTAGGAGCCCTCACGGTTCTGCTCGCCGCTGAGATTGGCGGGGCCCTGGTGGAAGCCGCTGTAGGTCGTGTTGACACCGGTTTTGTAGTCCGTGGTGGTCGCCGAGCCGAAGCGCTTGGGAAGGGCCGTCATGAACTGGAGACGCTCGTACATGACCGAGGCGGAGCCGATCGTGGTGCAAGCCTTGGTCGTGTCGCTGCAGTCGTGCTCGTAGGCATAGACAAGGGAGACGAAGTAGATGAGCACAATCATGATGATCACCGTGTGCACGTAGCCTGCGAGGAAGGTCGCCTTGAGACCGCCCATGAGGGTGTAGATCATAGTCATGGTGGGGACGATGAACGAGCTGGCCTCGATGGGGATTCCCGTGACGCCTTTGAAGACGGCGCTGTGCGTCAGGGGGGGGGGGGACACATTCGGGGCCATTCGTCAGTCGAAGAGGACCTTCGTCGGCCGTTGGCGCAGGATACTTCTGAAGGCATGAAGGAGTCAACTTCGATACACACGCGCTCACCAGCCACCGAGCAGAAGCATGGCCGAGACGATCGCGTTGGCCGCGATGCCGTACCAGAAGAAGATGATGTGCGCACACGTGCCCCAACGAAGCTTGATGATCTCGCAGAAGGTGTGGGCGGCGGGTGCGCGACGCTTGACCTCGATGGCGATGATGCCGAACAGGAGGATCTGAATCGTGGCACCCGCCGCGTACCAGAAGGGGCCGGAGATGCCGTACTGCCAAGCGACGTTCGAGGACTGGAGGAGGGTCGCGGCCCAGGTCCACTGGGA
>PJAB01000646.1:0-22629 GCA_002887195.1 Chrysochromulina parva | reverse complement strand
CCCGCACCCGTACCAGTGCCAGTGCCGGCGCCAGTTGCTGCGCCGGCCCCGGCATGGCAGGCGGCGCCTCCAGTGGCATATGCCTTTCCACAACCGCTCGCCGCACCCCCTTCCCAGCAGCTTTGGCAGCCGCAAGCATTGCCCCCGCCACAGCTGCCGCCGCTTGCGCAGCCTGTGCTGACGCCTGTTTATGCCCCGACGGGAGCCTTTGACACGGCAGGAATGCCCGGGTCGTTCGAACATATGTCGACCCCTGTGCCAATTGTAACAGCCTCGGTACAGCTCGCTCCCCCTACCCAGCATCTCCCGCAATGAGAAATGTAGCGCATGTGCGCGCTGCGTGTCAAAGGCATCCCGCCGAAGCATTCATTATCCGCGACAGGCCCGTTCGTACATGGGTTGTCCGATGTGGTGCATCGCACTGAACGGAAGCCGAGCCTGCACCTTGTTCCGCGCGTGGTCTGGTGTCTAATTAGGCACACGTGAGACGGGACGGTAAGTGTCTGGTCGGAGCCCCCGAGCGCCGCGACTGGGCCGCCGCGCGACCGCGAGGACGTGCTGAGTCTCGTGAAAAATCTCTAAAAATACCGCGACGGCCGCCCGGGCGCCGGGGCCAGAGTCCGTGCGGGGTTGCGGGGTGAGTCGTCCTGAGTTCGTATTTGTTCCGTATTTGTGCGATCGATCCTGGCAGCGCCAAACAAAAACTACCGGCCGCCTGCGCCTCCGCGCTCCGGGCGACAGGCCGGCGGCGGTGGGCCACACTACACGGACCCAGACACAGACCGCATTGCCAGCCACGTCTTCGCGTCAGGAATCTCAGCAGTTGGGCAGTTTAGTGTCGCGCCGATGTGGTCCAAGCAGTGCTGCAGCGCCGCTGCATCTACCTTCGGTGATGGTCGGCGTTTGTCAGCTGCTGCATGAGCTGCTGCATGAGCTGCTGCATGGGCGAGCTGCGGGTCAGAAGGAGGATAGATAGATCTGCTGCCGGCTGCCGTCCGCGGAGGCTGAGGCGCTGGTCGCCATGGCGGCCGGCTCCGCCGGGACGCCGCAATAACACGGATTCCTCGCCCTGGGAGCAGGACGAGCTGCGGACCGAACACCCGGCTGCACTCGGCCGGCTGCACTCGACGAAGGAGCATGCCCTCCTGCCGCTCCTGCTCCTGCTCCTGCTGCTGCTGCTGCTCCTGCTGCTGCTGCTGCTGCTGCTGCTGCTGCTGCTGCTCCTGCTGCTGCTCCTGCTGCTGCTCGTGCTGCTGCTCGTGCTGCTGCTCCTGCTGCTGCTGCTGATGCCACCCTGGTGGCGGCGATGGTGGCCGCCGCACCGTTGCCCGCATCTCCTCGTCGGCCGGCATTGGCGCCGTCGTCGTTACACTTTTCGCAGTGAAACGACCTGGGTTGGGCGCGTTCGCCCTGATCGGCCCATAGGCAACTGCCGCGCTCCCCAAAGCTGAACTCACTGTCCGACTCTCTTGCGCTGCCAGAGGCGGTGGAGGCGGTGCCCGCCAAGTTGGTGGCATGCGCCACGGTGGTGGCGGCGAGGGTGGGTGGTGCTTGGTCAGCGGCTCGGGAGTTGATCCGTCCCATTCCACGCCAATCGGGCGCGACAGCCGCTCCAGAAGCGAGAGCCGTTTCGGGCGCGACAACCGCTCCATAGTCGCCAAGCTCCAGCTTCTGTGGACGGTAGGGACCATCATCAGAGCTGGCCCTGCAGGCGGTACCCGGTGCTCGCGCGTCTGCCGAGTCGGACGATCCGACAGCACCGGGGCGCTGCGCGTCCCGCCCAAGCGCGCACCGGTCAGAGAGTGCTGAAGGGCGCGACAAATCTGCCTTGCTGCATCCTTGCCAAGTCCTTTTGTTCGAGGGGCCCGTGGCAGCAGCCATTGCCACACGACCTCGAGCGAGATACCAACCTCGTTCGAGTCGAAGCGGGCGAGCACTGCCTTGGCGGCGGCGCGAACTCGCGAGTTCCACAGCTCCTCGTCCTCCACGAGGCACTTGATCTTTCTGAGCAGCGCAGTGCGGGAGAGGACTCCCTTCCGTGTATCGTCCCATGCCTCGCACAGGTCTGCGGTGCGGCAACCACTCGCGAGCAGCATGTATTGGATCTCCGATCGCAAGCGCGCCTCGTCCCACGCGCTTTCGCTCTCGCGAACCCGCGACGTGAGCGTGAGAGTGCGCACGATGTCCAGCCGCTCCTGCCGCGTCCTGCGCGTGTTGCGCATCCACCGGTTCAACTCTTCAAAAGAGCAAAGGCCGCTGCCGTCCTCGTCGAGGTCATCGAAAATCTTGTTGAGCACAGCGCGGCCGCCCTGGTGACCGCAGCGCGTCACCATGAAGTGGACGAACTCTTCGAGGTCAAGGGCGCTTTTCTCAGATGTGTCCACGGTCCCGAGCAGATCCGTCAGACGTACCGAATGCATGCTGCAGCACTCAGCGAGCGCCACTCGCACCGTCCAAGGTTCTGACGCGCACATGAGCCAGGAGCTTGTATCGATTTCAGCGCGTACGCTCTCCACCTTCCCTATTTCAGCGCGTACGCTCTCCACCTTCCCTATTTCAGCGCGTGTCTCCACCTTCCCTATTTCAGCGCGTACGTCCACCTTCCCTATTTCAGCGCGTGTCTCCACTTTCCCTATTTCAGCGCGTATGTCCACCTTGCCTGTATCCATTTCAGGGAATACGTTCTCCACGTGGCCTCCGTCCTCCACCATGCAGGCGACCCAAGCCATATGAGAATGCGCAATCGTTTGCGCAGACGGAGTTCCTACATGTACGTGCTACGAGCAAAGTGCAAAACGGCCAAAGTAAAAACACCAGACTTGCTGATTACACAGCTAAGGTTCGAAAAGGCGCCTCATTCTCCGGACCGGCGTTCACAGGAGATTCCACACTCATTTTGGAAGGGCGATGTCGATCGCCGCACTGTTGGTCGCCGCCGTCGTTCTTTCACGGTCGCCGCCCACGGGCGTCGTCGTGAATTTCGAGGCCTCAAATGCCGCCTCTTTTGCGGAGCGGGAGCATGGCTGCGCACTATGCCGCCGCAGCCCAGAGGATGCTCTGATCGATGGCGGATGGACGACCCTCACCTACGCCTCCGAGGTAGGCGAGGACGAGGTGGTCGCCCAGCTGCTCGAGGACGGTGCGTTACCTGACGTGCCTGATGCTAGCGGCCGCACGGCTCTGGTGCGTGCGAGCCGTCATGGCCACACCGCTGTTGTCAAGCGATTGCTCGAAGCTGGTGCCCAAGCTCATCTCGAGAACGCCGATGGCAGCACGGCGTTCAGTGTGGCCAGCGAGCAGGGTCGACTGGGTATCGTGCGCATGCTCCTGAATGCGAGCTGCGCGCGGGGGGCTCGCGGAGCTCGCGGGGCGCTGCAGCCCTCGTCGACGCAGCTGATCGGCAGGCCTGTGGCGGATGAGCACGCTGAGGGGCCTGTGGCGGATGAGCATGCTGAGGGTGTGGCCACGCTCTCGCCCGAGCAAGCCAACGCGCTGGCGATGGTCGAGGAGGAGATGGAGCTCCTTGGGCTCGTCGGACGTGCTGCCGGCCGGCGGCCGGGGCAAACGTGGCGCGCGAGCCCTGACCTCATAGCGGCCGCCAGTAGGATGCCCATGAGCACGTTCGACGCCCATCACGCGCTCTCCCAAAGTGTGCACGCTGACCAGGGCCTGCCCATCCGGCGACTGCTCGGCGCGGGGGCGCGGGTCGACCTGTGGCGCGCCTTTGCGCTCGCGCAAAAGAATGGCCATGCCGCCGTCGCCTCCCTGCTCAGCGATCCATCGAATCTGCTCCTCATGACCCAGTACGAGGCGCCACAAGTTCCCTCGGAGCTCATTCGCGCAGCGGAGCGCGACCTGCGCGCCATCGAGGGCTGGCTGCGCAGCGGCGCGATGAGCGCGGTCAACAACACGAAGCGCCTCGAGCAGGCGGTGAGCGACCTGCTCGCTGGCTGGGACGGAGGACCCCCTGGTGGCGGCAGCGAGGTTCCTGCGCTACTCGACGCGCTCGGGGCGGAGGAGGACGTAGCTGCGGTGGTGGCGCGACTGCGGTCGCACGGCGTGTGGGTGGAGGTACTCCCGCGCGTCTGCGGAGGCTTTGTGATGCGCTTCCGGGCGGCGTGCTACGCGATTGAGGTCGAGCGCCTCCTCGTTGCGACACACGGCAGCTTGCAACGCTCTCGGAGCCAACCCTCTGTCTCCATCTCGCGCGGCGGCGCGCGCAGCGGCGCCGGCAGCAGCGCCCGTGTGCTGGGCAAGCCGCTCACGCTTGCAGGCTATCTTGGGCAGCGCGTTGCGGTCAAGCGCCGTGTCGGAGCATCCTTCGATGCAGCCAAAGCCGAGCTCCTCGACGCTGACAAGTGCGACGCGTACGACTGCACGGGCTGCGGCGAGTACCGAGGGGCGCCGCGGCTCCCCAGCGGGCACGCCGCCCTCGGCAGCAGCCTCAGCAGTAGCCTCAGCAGTAGCACCCGCCCTGGCCAGATCGCCGCAACAGCCACGGCCATGGATGCCGCGCATTCAGCAACATTCAAGCCGGCAACGGACCCGGCGCAGGTCAAGAGCTACTTCACGTCCCACGGGGTTGCCGAAGCTACGAAGCCTGCTGAACCGGGCCGTGCGCCAGCCGAGGCCAGCGGTGCAGCAGAGAGCTGCTCGAGCGCTGGTGCGACGAGCGAGACACCGGTTGCGGCAGGGGCTCCCGCGCTGCCGATGGATGAGGATGCCGCCGACGAGAATGCCAGCAAGGACGAGAGAGACAGCCAACAGGCCACGATCACAGCTTTCGACGCAGCGAACCTAGCAGAGGTGGAGGCGGAGATGAACCTCCTCGCGGCCCGTGCAGGGAACGAGCTGGCACATGCTCACCCTGCCGACTTCGTGGTGCCTGCGAGCGTGCAGTTCCAGATAGGCCGGGCCAAGGCGAACGAAAGCACCGCGTTCTTTGTCAGGCGACCGAAGCGAGAGTGGCCCGAGAAGGTATCCTACGAGCGAGATGGCAAGCGGGTGACGGAAAGCACGGCCGTCTTCCTGCGCCGGGTCGGGGCGGCTCATGGGCGAGCAGCCAAGGCGGCCGAGGCGGCAGCAGCTGCAAGGAAGACGCAAGACGAGGTGAGGAGGTCTCAGGCGGCCGCAGCCTTGCGTGCAAGTCGGCTTTTGCTCGGTGCTGCTCTCGCGGCTGGGGCGGGGCTTGCCCTCGTCTGCATCTCACTGCTTCAGCTGTGCGGCTGCTGGCCAAGCACAGAACGCGTCGAGCTCGCTGCCCGACACGCCGTGATTGATGCTGCTGCTGCGCCCTCAGCATCGGTGGAAGCTCAGGCTGCTCCAGAGCCCTATGGAGGAGCTGGCGGCCGACGCAGGCCGCGGCGGCGTGGCGGGCGAGCATCAGAGCCAGCACGTGCGGCGTTCTCGGCTGATGACGCAGAGCTGCCCTCAGCTGGTGACGCAGAGCTGCCCTCAGCTGGTGACGCAGAGCTGCGCTCGGCTGCAGTCGTCGAGCCAGCACGGCCCAGTGGCGAATGGCAACTGGTTGGTGGGCGTGGGGCTAACGCTATCCTAGCCGGCAGCAGCGCGAACAGCACCCGCTGTGGCAGCAGCAGCGGTGGCCACGAGGGCAGCGACGAACGCACAGCTCGGCCATGGTCTCCTGAGCCCGCGTTGCCCGCCCCGCCACCGCTTCCACGGCTTACCCGCGGCCTTGCGACAGGGCAGGCCGCAGAAGTAAGCTATTCCGAGATCGTCCGAGGCACCGCTGACTTTGCTGACAGGCGGCGCATTGGCCAGGGCGGATTCGGCGTCGTGTGGAAGGCGCAGCTGCCGTCCATGGGCGTTGGCTCGTATGCCGTCAAGCGGCTCGATCCCAAGCGAGCCTTGGCAAGGGCAGCCGCTGCGGAGGGCACCGAGAGCGAGGCGGGGGCACGTGCAGGCTCGGCGTCTGCGGAGATGGCGGCGGCCGTGCAGGCAGAGGTAGAGCTCCTCGCATGCTGCTCCCACCCACACGTTCTGCCAGTCGTTGGCTTCTGCCTCGATCCGCTTGCACTTTGCCTCGTCTACCCGTTGTGCGCGGGCGGCAACTTCGAGGATCGGCTAGTTCCCTCCGATGCGGGCGCGCAGCGGCTGCGACTGCTCGGCCTCCAGCGCCCCGCGCCGCTCGCGTGGCAACATCGGCTGAGCGTCGTGCGTGACGTTGCAGATGCGCTCGTCTACCTGCATACACCCACGGTTACCAAGCCACGCATTCTTCATCGCGACGTGAAGCCGTCCAACATCCTGCTCTCGCTGCTCGCATCAGCTGACGATTCGCATGCATCCTCGATGCCACCCCTCACGGCGTGGCTCTCAGATGTGGGAGTTGCCAAGGCAGATGAGCGCGACCGCCTTGGCGCGAGCGCCACGGGGGCAGCCCAGCCCGCTCAGCACACCCACCTGTCCACGAGTACTGTGCGCGGCACCCCAGGTTTCGTGGACTCGCTCGTTGTCAATGGGTTGCAGCACTCGGAGGCGACCGACGGCTTTGCTCTGGGTGTGACGCTGCTCATGAGTCTCACTGGGCTGCCGGCTGTCGGGCTATTCCACAGGTGCCATGAGCTGCTCCGCCGCACTGATGACGTGGCCGCATGGGAGCACCTGTTGGATGGCTTCTGGCCGCGCTCCGTCGCGGCTGAGGTCGCACAAATTGCGCACGCGCTCTGCATGCCCCTTTTCCGTGAAGACCGGCTGCCCTTGCCCGATGCACTGCGCCAGATTACCAGCGTAATCAGTCAAAGCAGCGAAGCCCTTGCACAGGGCCGACTTGGCACCGCCGGCGCAGGCTCCGCGTCAACCGTGGCCGCGGACGAGCTGCGCTGCTGCGTTGTGTGCGACGATGCGCCGCGTGAGGTGCGCTTCCGCTGCGGCCACGCTTGCTGTTGCGCCGAGTGCGCAAAGCTGGTCGAGCACTCGGGCAGTCAGTGCCCCATCTGCCGTGGACGTACGCACCCGCTTTGCGCGACGGGTGTACATCTACGGGACGCGGCGACGTTCGAGCTCGTGAATTGATGCACTTTCGCCGATGGCCAACACATCAAAAATCTGCAGCCCAACCGGCTAAGGACGCACGGAGTTTTCTCTTCTTGCTTAGGCGACTTGACCGCATCTCAGAATTCATGAGGCCAAGCTGCGGACAGTGTTTTATATTCCTGCCATCAGGTCAGGTATTTATGAGGCACAGGCCGTCCTCGCAGGCTCGAGGCTGTTCTACCACTCGCTCGAAGTTTTGCCTATAAACTACCAATCGATAGTCGAATCGGAATGTGTTGGTTGACGAATGTAGCTTGTAGGAAATTGAAATTGCGTAATTGCTAATTGGTACATCATTCCTACATCATTCTGGCTTCGATCAGCAATCGATCGACAATACGTGTATCAATCAATCAATAATAGCGACGATCCGCAAACCATTACAATTCCTTGAAACACGATGGGCCGCAGATGGCATGGCGGATGGAAAGTTTGTTAAAAATAGCTTGACGCACTCTAGACGCACTCGCCCCGACCCCCGTGTTGGTCATCGCATCCCGAACCCGGAGCGTTGTTGGCATGTTGATCAATGACAATGTTCTTGTCGCCCCGTTATCTAATTCTAAATGTAAATCCCGCCCCCGGGCGGCGCGGTACACGTACGCGGGGCCGCCACTTCTCGTGTGCTGTTAATGTGTGTGTATGAATATGAATGTGAATGTGTGTTTGTGTGTCTGTGTGTCAGTTGTGTAATGATTTCTGACACGCTTGCGCACTTCCGAGAAGCACGAAACCACGTCGCACCTACGGCTGTACACGCGCCCCTCATTCCCATTGTTCTTTGATCGCCTCCTCGATCAGTCTAGCGAGATCTTCGAGTGGCACGCTCTGCCGAAAGTACGGCGGTGCGCCAGCCACCCCACGCACCATCGCTTTCATGAGTCCCTCAGAAGGCTTTCCGTCGGCACGGACAGCTCCCGACACTGTTGCGACATCTGCGCTTCCAGAGAGGAGGTTCCTTGCAGCTCGCAGCGAATCCACAGCGATCTTACGCTCCACGTGTTCTTGAACTTGCGGGAGGAGCTTTTCGTAATATTCCTTACAGCGCTTGCGATGCTCAAGCATCTCCTTTCGCAGCCACTCCTTGAGCTTTGCCAGCTTGATCGCAGACGGGATAGCGGCAATCGCACTGGCGGGCAGGGTGGCGAAAAAGTGCCTAGCACGTGCCCTTCTCCCGTCAAAGCTGTCCCACTGATGTACTGCGACTGCAAGCCTCGCTTCGCGTGTCGCGAGTGCCCTGCGCCATTGCGCCTGGAGCCTTCGAATCCGGAACGTTACTCCTTGCATGACGGCGACGAATGGGCCAGCACGTTGAGAGTCCATCAGGAACTCCTTGATCAAATCCGCCGCCGGGGTTGTCGCAGCATTCTCAGCTGCCCTCCTATTGCGGGCGATGTATCGCTTTATCCCTCGAGAAATGATTGAAGATGACAGCGCCGCTCGTATCTCTTCCTGCTTGGAGCTGAACGAAGGAGACTTTTCCCAGATTGTCGATATGACGCGAGCTGCGCGGTCCAAGTTATCCTGGTTTCTCGACCGCTCGAGGGCAGTTGCTATATGTTGATGTGCCGCGCAGAGCTTCAGAATCATCATCCACGCAGACTGCCGTCGAGCCGTTTCCATGTGAGCAGCGCGTTGTGCCTTGCGGTCCTCTGCTGTGGGACGAGCCTCGATCGCAGCACGAAGGGCCTCGATTTCCTCGTCGCGAGCAGCCTCGATCTCTAAGCGACGCTTCGCCGCACCCTGAAGGCGAGCTTTGTGCCCCTCGAAACGGCTGGCGCTCTGTGCTCTTTGAAGTCGCCTGCCCTCCGGTGTCAGTGCCGCGTGTATCTTGCGATCAGTGTCCGCCTGCTTAGTGGCTACTATGGCTTTCTGCTCTGCGGTCAGCGAAGGCGGGAGGTATGGCCGATCCGCAAATGAGACTGATATTGATGTTTTGCCAGCAGGCACTGTTGTCAATGGACGCGAAGGTATGTAGTACGCATTGGGCGCCGGAACTTCCTCGTCTCGCATCGCATCGATGGGCCGCGCGATGATAACTGCTGCCGGAGCGCCCGGCCTCACTCGTGAGACTGCCTCAATCCTGGGCTTGTAGGTGCCAGGGCCAACGGTCGGATCTGTTGAGCTGGACGCGCCGAGTGCTCCGATGCTACGCCCCTCTTCGGCGAGCGGGTCGGGAGGGGGCCAGGAAATGCATCGGTGGCCAGGCGCCCTTGGCATCACTGGCATGCCAGCCTCGTAATCGCGTGTATCCTTTAGCACTGACTCGGACGGGAAGCGTGCTGTGCGCGTCAGTGCGCTGGGTATGTTCTCGTCGTACTCGCCAAGGAGGTAGGGCAACCCATTGATCTTGGGGTTGTACGTTCCCGGTCCGATGTGCCTTGGCTTTTCCGACTCGTAACTTGCACGCGGTCTGCGGGATTGGAGTCTTGCCATCGGCCCACTTGACCGGTAGCCTGTGCCTGGATCAAAGTCTCCAGGTGCCACGCGGACAAAGTCTTGGGGCTCGAGCCCCCAGCGATCACTTCTGGAGAACATGTGCTGAATTTTGCGATCCTTCTGGCGATCCATAAAATGGGTCCGAAATGGGGCTTCCTTGAGTTGCATGTACTTCCTCATGTCTGCGGGTGAAGGTTTTTCGATCTCGGGCTGCGGCGTGCGGTACGGGCGGTCGACGCCAATACTCATGTGCTGGTAGGTAAACTTACTGCCCGAGAGCAGCTCGAGGTAGCCCAGCGAACGGTCGCTCAGCGAGCTCACGAGCTTGTAGTACTCTTCAGGTCGAGTACCTTGTTTAACATCATCCGGAGTCGGTGACGGCAACTGACGCATCCTCGAGGCAGGCGCGGAGCTGTCGGCTGGGCGAAGCTGCTTCAGTGCGGGTTCCGAGGCCGAGGAGGCCAGCGCCGTGCCCGAGGCTGCGGCACTGAGATTCGGAGCAGAGGCGACGGAGGCCGCCATGAGAGCCCTGCGTGAAACGTGTTGCCGGGGGCCGCCGCGTCCCGACGTCTGTTTCACGTTTTCGACGAAACCCCGGCGCCCCGACTGCGAATCAAACTGTTTGGGCCCTCTCGCCACGTGGGCATACACAATCAAGCACTCAGTCAATTACCCGGTCCTACACAAGTTGAGCTTGAGGGAAATGTGGCCCGGGATCCCGTTTGGAGATGATTGGACATTGGTAAGATGTCAGACACTCAATTCAGCCCTATCTCGACTCTGCATCTCTCAAATCTCTGCGTGCCTCCCTGCTCTCCCTCCAACTTTTATTAAACTTTTTTTCCGATCTCTTCCCCAGGCGTAGCAGGAGAGAACTCCTCAAACACCGGACCTATCGCCTCAATAAGGTCGGGTGCCGTCATCGCTCGCCGATGCCTGTGAAGGATGGAAGAGAATCGACCATGCCACGCACCCCTCAGCAGCTGTGAGTTTGGAGGGAGCACGCTCGAATTTGGCTCGCGGGGCCGGGTTCGAATTGGGTGAGCACATGTTGAAGGCGGCAGCACTGAATCGTCGCGTGAGCAAGCATCCCGTGTAAGCAGCGAGGACGGGCGCTGGTGGGCAGCCCGATGGTAGGCAAGGGCTGGCGGCTTTTGCCCAGCTCAGTAGCGTGGCAATCGTACCGGCGAGGACGTCGCCCTGACCACCACTGCGCTTGAGACTGCCCGGCTCCCCATTCTCAGCGACGCAGGTGCCATCGCTGATCAGGTCCCGCGGCCCTTTTCTGACAATCGTTGGGCCGCCGAGTAATCTTGCAAGCTTGAGTAACTCCTGCGCATCGTCCACACTCTCGATACGCATCTTGTCCTCGGTAAGCAGCGCCTCCGTCAGGCGAAGGTATTCTGGCTTGTTTGGGGTCAACACAGTCCACGGGCTGCCTCGAACAATCTCCGGCCGGTCGAGCACCAAGCGCAATCCATCTGCATCGATGACACATGGCATTGCCACACTGACGGCCCGTTCAACGACTAGTGCTGCGACCGCCTGCAGCGTTGGGTCACGCCCAAGCCCCGGGCCTACCACCAGCGCACTCAGCGCAGGAAACCACTTGCAGATTTCATCGGCCTGCCGTCGCGTCTCAGCGTCATCTGGTTTTGTACCTCCGCCACGCATACACCCGTGCACAATGATCTCCGGCGAGTAGCCCTTGATGGGCCCAGCAGCTTGCTCGTCACAGAAGACGTGGCTCAGATCCGCTCCTAACTTCAATGCCGAAATCGCTGCATAGAATGGCGCGCCAGTGTATTCGACGCACCCGCCTATCACGCCAATTTTGCCCGCCTGACCCTTGTACGCACTTGACGTGAGCGGTGGCACGAGCAGCCGGCAGGTCGCGAGACTTGGCGTCATCCTCTCTCTCTCTCTCTCGCTTTCCAGTCTGTCTCGTTTGGAGCGCTCAAGCTCTGTGAACTGTGTCCTGTGAAGGTACACACAATAGGATCTTTTGCTTTAGGGACATACATGGTATTTGATTCCCGACCGATCCTCACGGTATTGGATACCCGACAGACCGAAATTCACGCATCACATCGTAACTGTAGAAATCGGCCTTCTCGCTCTTGCCTCTTGGCGCCGCGGTTAGGCGGTTTGCGGTCGTCGCCTCTCTCGCCGTCGTCGGTCGTGTCGCCCGCACCGACACGCTAAATTCGATTGCGTGTCCGGCGCGGTGGCATGCCGGCGGTGGGCGTGGCCGTGGGCCGGGGAAGACGGAAGTAACGAAAGGACGCGAGCTCAACGTTTACTTTAACTTATTAGTTATTTCAGCTGGGGCTTCCGCTCGCACGGGTTCGACCGTCAAGTGAGAAGTGTCATTCAGTTAGGTGCCATTCAGTCAAGTGTCATTCAGTTAGGTGTGCACTTAAGTGTGCACCCGAGGGAAACCCGAGGGCGGAGGATGGGCGTGGGTATTGTCACTGACCATACACACCGCAACCGCGCCGGCGGGATTTCCCGTTTGAACAGATTGGTTCAAGCGTTATTCATGGAAACGCCCGCGACCATGTGCGGCGCAATCGCACTGCGAGGCCTGAAACGCTGTAGATAAAGCTCCTTCTGCGTGGCCGTCATGTTGTGCTCCTCGCAAGGCCTCGCCGGCCATGGCCACGTCGCCGGTCGGCAGTCCTTGCCCTCCTCGACGAGGCACCACCCTTGGGGGGTGCAACGGCCATCCACAAGTGGCAAGTCCTCCGCCGACACGCGCTGCACGCGCACACCGCGACGGTCGAGGACCGCCCGCAGGAGACGCTCCGAGTTGGTGATCCCGCGTCCAAGGTCCTTGATGAGGAAAAAGTCCTCAGAGGGCCCTCGCAACGCGCTGTCGGCGAATCGCCGTGGCAACACCATGGCCTTGTCATTGTATCCTCCCCATTCGACGCATTTCTTGGTGCGCGCACCGCCGGTTGCGTGATGCGGACTGATGACGAAGGGGGCGACCGCGACCGTGTTGTCTCGGAGTTTGAGGATCACATCGTAGTGCGAGTGTGTGGCGATCTCGCGCTGCTCGATCATTTGAGCACACGTGCGCATGTGCGCAAACTGCGAGAGGTGGTGCTGCAGGCGCGTCATGCGCTCCCCCGCCGGGCGGTCCTTGCGGTAACGCTTCCAATCGGCAAGATCGATGCTGCGGGTGGTGTGGTTGGAGAAGCTTGTGCCCGCGACAAAGGGCGCGAAGCGCCGCCGCACCTCGTCTGGCGAGATCTCCTTGCCGCAACTGCTGCCCTGCTGCGCGAGGATCGCGCCGAAGTCCAAGTTCGAGAAGAGATGCCCTCCCACCTCGAGCGCCAAAAAAAGGTCCAGAGCGTCCGGCTGCGTCGCCGCCGTCGGCTTGAGCACATTCTCGACCTTTGAGTCGATCTCAAGGCGGGAGAGTTGGCCGCCCACGCAAACGGCGATGCGAAGCCCGCCGCTACCGCTACCGTCGGCCGGGCCAGTGTTGTAACGGCTGCCACCCATCCTGCCTCCGCCGCCGCTCTTGCCGCCACCCTTGCCACCGACCTTGCCACCGACCTTGCCACCACCCTTGCCACCTGAGAATAAGCGTCGCCAGCCCGGCCGGCCAGCGGGCGGCGGCACGGGGGTCTGATCGGCAGCGATGGGCATGGGTGCGATGGTGGGTTCCATCGGAGGGCAGCTGGGTGGTCGCGGGAAGGAGCGCACGACGTGATCGACGCCGTGCCTAAAATGTATCTCCAGGTCCGTCAGGTTGATCAGCGTGGGAAAATTGCGCGAGAGCGAGCGACAGCGCGAGTGCTGCTGGCACCGTTCGTCTGACCAGGATCGGAATTCGCGTAGGAAAGCTGCACGCTTGGATTCGAACGCCTCGCGTTTCTTGGCACTGTGTGTGACCGTGTCAGCCGTGGCGATCGAATTATCGCGCGAGCGCAGGTAGAGCACGCCGCTGACAGTGGCAAGCTCCTCGTAGGACGAGTAGAAGAACTTGTACGGGTTGAGCTCCATGAAGGCGCTGCCAGGCCGCATGAACATGATGTTGGCATTCTGTGAGCCGTGGACTGAGACGAGCAAGTCACACGAGGCGAAGACGCTCAGCTGCTGCGAGAAGGTGTGATTTGAGTTGGCATTAACGAGCTCCACCCGCCCGTCTGGAGCCCGCGAGCGCAGGATGCGCAACATCGCCTCGAGCACCAGTTGCCGATTGACGATGACGCGGGCGCCTCCTTCCCATCGGCCTCCGGTGCTGCCCTCGGACCGTTGGAAGTAGCAAGCGCGCAAGGACGCGCACGCAGGACGAGCCTGCGCCACTTGCGCCGCGCCAAAAGCGGCGCTGCGAAGCGCGTCCGAGTCTGCCCGCCTGACAAAGTACGTGTTCTCTCGAGCGGCGGTGACGACGGTATGGAAGCAGCAGCCATCTGGCTTTGCTATCAGTGCGTCGACAGGCACAATTTCGGCCCGAGGTGCCACGAGCCTCAGCATTGATGAGGGCCACGAGTGTGCAAGATGGACGGCTGACGTGGCTGGAAAGGCGATGCGGTCGACGCTCTTCAGCCCGTAGACGGACGGCTGCTGGAGAATGCCGTGCAGCCTCAGCAATCGCTTGGCAAAGTGAGCGATGCCCATGGTTGCACCGCCGCCGTGCCGCAAGTCTGCAACGAAGGTCGTACCTCCATACTCACAGCGTGCGGACTGTTCGCCAAGGGCGCTTGTGAGGTTGGCCACGGGCTGCACGCGGAGTGGGTACCGCTGAAACGCGGCTGATCCAAACTCCTTGAGCCTGGGCAATCCGCTCCGCTGCTGCACAGAGAGAACCCATTTCTTGCGTGCAAAGCAAAGGTGGTCGTAGGCTGATGTTTGCCATGCGTCGTCGAAATGCACCGCCTCGCGAGCGTCGAAGGTGCGCTTCGCTGTCGCTTCGCGAAGGAGCGACGCCGCCGCCATGGGCAGCCCGGCACGGCGCTTTTCGAGTGTGTTGCATTCCACAAAGATGGTGACTCTTCGGATCAACGTCCGTGTTTATAAGAGCACCAAGCGATACTGCACGCATTTTCCGTTACGTTTCCGCAACGTGCCCGGCGCCTCGTTGCGTTCGAGGTGTGGGGCGCTCCTGCTTGGCTGGGTCTCGGACGACGTTGTGGTCGTCCGTTCTCCACGCCCAGGAGCTGACAGGCGTGGCATGCCAAAGTCGAAGTCACCTTCTCGTGGTCGTGCTTCAAAGTCGCCCCGTGGACCCGATCCACTTCCACCGAGCTGGTCGGACCCCGCATTGCTTTCGCTCACGGTGATTGCCGCTGATGGAACTGCTGAGCCACTCGTGCAACATGTGCAACCCGAATTTCCACTTGTCACTCGCATCCGCTACGCGCTGCCACCTGGCTCCAAGTGCGTGAGCGTGCGAGCGGTGGCAAGAAGTCGCCGCTCCACCGTGCGCATTTATCGCTGGAATGCGAGTGCATCCCAGTCCTTGTGCAAGATGGTCGAGCTCCTTCATCTTACTGCTTGTCGTCCGCTGCCAACGCCGTCAAAACCAGCACTCATCCGCATCCAATCGGTGGTGCGTGGATGGATCGTGCGGACACGCTATAGGCAGCGCTCGGTAAGTGCCGAGGGCAAGCTGCAAATGCCACCGCTGCCAATCAGCGTGCACAACCAGTTCCAGGAGGCGGCCTTGGTTGGGCGTGCTGCGATCGAGCGATGGCAACGTGCAAAGCAGCAGCTAGCGACGAGTGCAGAAAGTTCAGCGCTCGAGGCAAAACTCAACAGCAAGAAGGGTAAGGGTGGCAAGAAGGGCAAGAAAGATGGCGGCGAGAAGAGTGGCAGCGCTGATCCCGACGCGGCGACGGCGCAGGATCCACGAGCGATCGTGCTGAGCGAACACGAGATTGGGCTCCGACAAGCTATGAGCACCGTCAACCCGGTGCTACTAAGCTTCTTGAGGGCAAGCTTCGTCGATTTGGATGCATATTGCCGCAAGTACTTGGAAACGCAGTCAGCCAGTGGTTCAACAAGCCCTCGAGGAAGCCCTCCTGAGAGCCCTCGAGGCATCGGCGGCTCGGCGGATGCTGAGGGTGACGCGGTGCTGGTGGACCAGACCGTTTTTGAGACTGCACTTTTAGAGCTTGGTCTCAGCCGCGCTGCCAGCACGCCGGCACACTTTGCTGCACTTTATAAGGCGATGGGCCTGCGCCCGGCGATTCGTGATGGTCCCAGGCGCAAGGTAAATCTGGGGTACCTCGCCTCTTTCTTACTACCGGCTGAGTCTGAGCTACACTTTGAGGTTGTCACTCGCCTGAGCTTGTATAGTACTTCACCTGAGGCATCCGTGAACGACGCGAATGCGGGCCAGCCGGATAACGCAAAAGCTGGATCCAATAAACCACCAAAGAAGGACAAGGGGGGTAAAGCGCCGAAGGAGGACAAGGGGGGCAAGTCGCCGAAGAAGGGCAAGGGAGGTAAAGGCGGGGATACCAAGCCTGATGAGAGCGAGGGTGGCGATTCTGGCAATCAGTATGCGGCGCTGGCTGCTGCTAATGATGCGAACGAGCAAGCTTTGATGAAGCACTTCCACCCAGAGGCCGTCGCCGTCATTCGAATTGTTGTTGTAGCGGAGGATCTGACCACCCGAACATACCTGCTCCACGTGCACATTGCGCCTCCGCTCTCAGTGCCCAAACCTCCTGAGGCGATCCGACCCGTGCTTGGCTACATCATTCGCTACTATGGTGAGATGGTCACCACTTCAATTGTTCACGCTGCCATGGCGCACTCTATCTTCAACATCGGCAGTCGGAATGCCAGGGAAAAGGCTCAAGCGACGTCGGTTGCTGCAGGCACTACGCAACTTGGCGAGCATGCACTCGCATTAGAGCGCTTCATGTCATGCTGCTCTCAGCTGGGAATAGCAACAACAGAGATAGCACGCGCTGCTTTCCTGCAGGTGTCACGTCAGAGGCCAGGCGCGTTGCTCGGGGCCTCCGCGACGTGGGTGGCCATTTTCTTTGCTTTCGTGCGTAGTCTCTCGCGCACGCCCCTCTTGACACGATGCTCACATCGCTGGACGTACGACCATGAAGTTGTTCTCGAGTTGGTAGTAATGAAGCTGACTCATCTGCAGTACAACTTGAACGCTGCTGCATCGCTCGGCAACCGGTGCATGCGTGGAGAGAGCATTGTCCTGCAGCAGCTATCCTCGCCTGTACGCCTCCCTCAAGAGGCAGATCACTACTTGGTGACCGGAACCCTGGCCGCCGGGCACGCTCTGGATGAAGTGAACGTCGAGGCCGATGCTAAGAACACAGCTAAAAGCAGCTGGAACCGTGCGCGGCATGCTGCTTTCGCCAACCACCTCCAAAGGATGCGCAGCCTCGCATTGCGCATCATAGCGGATGGCCGGACGCAGTCTCGACGTCTTGTTCAGAATGTGAATCATGGCCGTTCGTTGGCGACAAAGCTTTGGTTTCTTCCTTCAGATGACGAGCCCGGGCATGATTACGATGTTGACGGTCTCTATGATGAAGATGAGGAGGAGAATGTCGTGATCGACGCACGGCGTCCGCATGTCACCAATGCAGCGGCGAAAAACCAGCGCGATACACCTAAAGAACATGCTGCCTCCGTGCCTGAGCTGTACGCACGCAAAGAGCCATTTCACCTGCAGTTTCCGCTCGAGCAGACGGCCTCGACCGCGGGGATCATTCAGCGTGCAAAGGTTCCTGAGATACCACTCGAGTACAAGAAGCATAGCAGTCGACAAAGGGTCACCCGAGATGCATTGGATGGCATGCTGACAGAGTTGCGCATGACGGAGATGATGCGTATCAAGGCTGGCGCTGGGAGTAGCGGTCGCAACCAGGCACCGACGCATCGGGTTGCACCATCAAGACCCTTACAACAAGCGGCGGCGCCAGGTGTGAAGGCAGCAGACTCTACCGCTCCGCACTCTCAACTCTTGATGGAGAAGACGTGGGCTTGGCAGACCTTTCCAGAATCGGCGGCGAGTCCGAAACAACGGTCGAGACGCACCTTGCAGCAGCCACCACATCTCCCTGCAAGGCCAGAGATCAGCGTCGCGCATTTTCGGGACATTGAGTCATATTCGCCACACGAGCTCTCTCGTGAAAGCGACGATACGCGAGCATATCTCGACCACTTGACGAGTGTCTGGTTAGAGCCGCAACCTGGCGAAGAGGCTGACCTGGTGCGGAGGGAGAAACTGAGACGTAGCGGCGCCCGCCCAGGCGGATATGGTCTACCATCGTCGAACGCGATGCTTGCGCAGAAGCAGCAGAAACTCACCTTGGCTCGACGTTGGTATGCCATCCCGAGCCGACCTCCACCCTATGGCTTCTTCGAAGTGCAAGTTACGCCCTTCAGCTTGCGCAAATCAATCTGGGCGCCGCGTGAAAGGTGGTGTGACGCCAAGGACTTTTACGACAACGAGGAAGTTCTGTTCAAGCGATTCTCCAATGAATGGAGGCGGGTGCTACGCCACAACGTCATGCGCACGATCTTCCGTTTTGATGGCGACGCCGCGACGAACCACGACTCCGAAGGCATTCCAGAAGAGTATGAAGAAGTTGGTGCGATACTGTTGATTCATCACCAGCTGATCAACCTTGCGTTTAGCTACTATTGCAAAGCGGCGCTGTCTTCAGAGGACGATGTCGACTTGGTTGCGCTAGATGGATGGAGCCGATTCGCCAATGATTCAAAGCTTTTCGTGAACGACTCTGAGCACTGCAAGAGGGTTGACATAGACTTGATCTTCTCCGAGGCGGTCGCCATGGGGGAAGCGCGGCAACACACGAGTGAGAACGCGTTGAAGAGCGAGACCGCCACGACGATCGAGAAGAAGGACGAAAAGAATCGGCAGAGTGGCCTGACCCGAATCGAGTTTATGTGCGCCATCGTCCGTGTCGCACTCAGTCGCTATCTTCTGAGTGGCGTCACAACCAACATGAGTGTGGCACTAGAGCAGCTTCTCGTGTCTGACGTCAGTCCGACTCTCCAGCCGTCTTTGAGTGCCCCAGACGAGTTCAGGCGCGGTCACTGCTACACACAAGAGGTGCATGACGTACTCACGAAGCACGAGATGTCGCTGCGCGTCATTTTTGACGGCCTGGACGCGCTTACCAACACACGCGGCCAGCTTGGAAAGCTTTGCAGCTTTGAGGTTTGGCGAGGCTTTTTGCGCAGCCTTGGCCTGATCGGCGAGAATTCTGGACCGAGCAAGAGCGTGTCGGCATACTGCTTCCTTTGGTCGATCATGTGCGTCATCGACGGGCAGACCGTCGGCGGCCGGCTCAAGGAAAAGCATCTGCCATTCGAGGGCTTCCTCGAAGCCCTCTGCCGGTTCGCAGCCATCGCACCTCTGCCCACAGACGATGAGATCCGTGACGCGGAACTCCCGGACGCGGGGGTTTTTGTGGCCCATCTGAAACGCGAGAAGCCAGCCATGTTCGAAGTGTTCCAGACCGAGCGCACCGGAAAGTGGAACTCGCCGCCTCGTCAGCCGATCCATCGGTGCCTTGAACATTTACTGCAGATAATCTTTCGCCGCATTGAGGGTTCGGATGAGACCCCATCAGAAGGTGCAACCCGAACCACGAATGTGCGAATCTCAGCAATTGAGTTTTTCACGTGGGCGAAGGACAACTCTATGCCAGGTGCAATGCACGAGTTGCAGACGAAGCAGAAATAGATGCTCGTTCTGCTAGTCGGCAGACCAGAGGCGAATGGGGGCAACCCGACCGCTCATGAGTCAGCGGCGATTGTGACAGCAGCGGCGAACACACGATGTCGACGCGCCGACTCCATCACCCGTCTCACGCGCGCAAGGCCGCCGCAGTGCGCAGAAATGAGAACTGCAAACGAAATTCAAAATACTCGGACCTACAAGGCCCTGCACTCGAGAGCGAGAACCTTAGAAGGCTAAGAGCGATTCTAGTATCGAGTACTTATGAGGTAAGCGGGTGTATAGACGAGCGGTACGGTATAGACGAGCGGCAAGCATTGAGACGCAGTAGAGATATACGGCCGGGCATATGCGGACATTTCTTCATTCTTGGTCGCGTCTCGGTTGGCGATTTATATGACTCTTGATTTTACGTTAATTTGATTTTCGTCCGCCGTTCGTTGGGCGTTTGGCGTGACACGGCGGCGAAAGGACGACAACGGATTACCCCGCAACGTATCGGCCCGTCGAAAGCTAAAAACCTATTTTGAGCGCGGCGGGTCGGCGTCCCGCGATCCGCGCGCCCACGCCACCCGGCCGGCACCGGTCACCGCACTGCACGCAGAGGTGTGGTCCAAAAACGCGCGGCGGGCAGCCGATTCGGCTGCACTTCTCACTCCGTCGTCAGCGAGTCAGACATGGCAGTGGCATCCCGTCGCGGTGCAGTCTTCATCAGAACTTGATCTTCGTCGAGGCCTTTTTCTTTCCTGCTGCCGCTTTCTCCTTGCGAAGTATGAGCCCGCCGGACTGCTCGCTTTTGTCGAGCACCATCGGCGGCGGTGGCGCCTCACCGTCTGACTCAGAGTCGTCGTTAGCGCGTCGCTTTTTGCTGTGCTTACCTTTGGGTTTCTCGCTGCCGTTGCGTGCAGACGGTTCTTCGACCACTTTGACGCTCAAGAAGGGCAGCAACGCATTGCGGAAGTCGGCATTCTTCAGCGGAATCGGCGCGCCCGGACCGGCAGCACCAATCGAGATGTCGCTGTTTTCAGCAGCAGCAGCATCTGTAGCCGTGTTCACTGATTCTTGCTCCGGCTCAGCGGGTCTCACGAGAGTGCTCGAGAGCAGTGAGGAGAACTGCGGCGCGTCGTCCGCCGCACCGTCCGTCTGGGAGGCACCGTTTGCGACACGGTCGACGGCGGTGTGTGCAGCGGCGCCCACAGCGGTGGATGCAGAGGAAAGGGCCTGGCTCGCTCCTAGGGCAGGGGGCGGTAGCATTTGCAGCGGGGCCTTTAATGAGCCGGCAGCCGCCATCGAGGGGGCTGCTGTGCTGGCACCTGCTGGGGGCGCAGAGCCCACGGGCGGCGGGAAGACAACACGCGTCGGGCAGTCGCCGAGGCGTAGACGACCACCAGGCGGCCAGAGGGTGGGCGCGTTTGGCACTAATCGCGTCCACCCGCGGCCGAGGTCGAGGAACGTGCCCTTAGCGGAGTTGAGATCGATGATGTGGACCGAAGGCGCACCACCATCGCCCCGAAGGCCGTGCACGATGGCAGCGTGCTGGCGAGAGACTGAATCGTGTGGCACGATGATCTTGGCAGAGGCACTGCTCCGACCGAGCACGTATGAGGAATGCCGAGAGAGGTCGAGAGACTGGATCTTCTGGCCACCCTCCTGAAGCTGCATGATGACGGGCACTGGTGGCACCACAGCCCACGCAGGCGGCTCGAAGGCGGACACCGATGCTGCGGGCGGAGGCGGCATTGCTGCAAGGCCCTTGACAAAATAGCGGAGAGCAGTCTCTCCGAGCGCGATCTCGGAGCCCTCCTTCAATGTCGTGGCCTCGAGCGGCTTGACGCGCTGGCCGTCAACGGTGACTCCCGCGAGTGACTTGAGATCGATGAGGAAGAGCGCGTCATCCTTGTGCACCAGCGCTGCGTGCTGGCGAGAGACACCCTCATCCTCAACGAGGAGATCCGCAACGCCGACCTGCCGACCGAGCACGAAGGCCTTCTTCGCAACCAGACTGTGCGTTTTGAGCACGGTGGAACCATGGCGCACCTCGAGCGCAACCAAGCTGCTCTTCGGTAGGGTCGCCCAGGCGGGCGGTTCCCATCTCGCCGCCATTTATGCGAATGAGAGCGCGATGCGGCGTGAAGTCAAGTCAACATCGGCGTGAAGGAACGGCACGCGGAATGTTGTGTCTTCGACCGTCCGCCACGCGAAGGTTGACCTCGGCAAGGTCTTCAAACAGGTCGACACCGAGGGCCGCGGCACCCTCTCTGATGGCATGATCAGGCGCGCGTTCCGCGCGCTCGGCCTCAAGAAGCGCACGGGCAGCAAGTGAGCAGATGTTCAAGGAGATGGAGGCCGGCTGGACGTTCGAGAAGATCGAGGCCGGCTGGACGTTCGACCCGGAGCTGTGGTCGGCGTCGGTGGCGCGCCACTCGAAGCCCGACTACTCGAAGCTCTTCAAGAACTTCGACACGGACCATGACGGCTTCCTCGACTTCCGCGAGATGCAGCGCGCCTTCCGCGCCATCGGCCTCAAGAAGCGTTCCGGCGCCTAGTTCGAGCTGGACAAGATGATGTTCCAGGCCTTCGATTCCGACGGCGACGGCAAGATTTCGCTCCAGGAGTTCGAGGAGAACATGCCCGACGCACTATGCGAGAAGCTCGACGAGATCATCGCCAGCGGCTGGAAGTTTGACCCGGAGGCATGGGATGCCTCGGTGGCGCGTCACGCCAAAGATCCGCCGTACAAGCCGGAGAAGGCTTTCAAGTGAGAGCGTCATCATCATCAACGTGTCGTCATCCGACTTCACGTCGGGGCTGGTCGATCCAGTTGCAGCCGAGCGGGAGAGGGGCATCGGCAGCACGTGAGGGCATCTCGATTCGGGTTGCGAAAGCGCATCCTGTACGCATCAGATCATAGTAGTGGCTTGGCCAGCTTAAGTAGGCGGCGAGCGCACCCGCATGCTGCATGGCGCCGCAGACGAGGTGACGCAGGACACGGCAGAACAGGAAAAGGAAAAATCTTCAGTGCATCCTGTGCATAGCTGCATAGCCGCATAGCTGCACATCTGTCTACCCTACACTAGGCAGCTGCAGCTTCATGATGCATGTTCGCGGATGTCCCAGTCTCCCAGATAGCGGATGCCAGATATGGCGTGTGGCGTCAGAGCTCAGAGGTACGGGGAAGGAGAGGTAAAGTCGCGTGCCATGGGTGCGTATTGTCGCATTCCGCAAAAACCAGGTAGGAAATTTATCTGCTTGTCTTTTCAAGTTTTGACTTCCTTGTGCTTGTATGAACAGGGGGCAACTTCACGAGAACACGCGGCGACGGCTTCGGGGACGGCTGCTGGGGCCCAGCCGCCGCTCGTGATGGCGTGAGGACGAGCCATTCTGAGGCGTTTCAGAGTGGTGGCCGAGCGACCAACAAGCATTTCGTC
>PJAB01000645.1:0-22634 GCA_002887195.1 Chrysochromulina parva | reverse complement strand
GCCCCATCGGCACCACCACCGCCGCCGGCGGCCACCCATGCAGCAGCTGCTGCAGCACCGCCCGTCGTCGCGCAGTCGATGGGCAAGGTACACAGCACGCGGCTGGGTAAGCCCACTGCCACCACGGCAGCCTTGCCGACGCGGCGGCGGAACGCGGCCGCGGCTGCAGTTGGGGGCGCAGATCAAGGCGCGAGCGTGCTCGAGCACGCGTCGACACGGGATTGGGCTCCGACGCGTGACAGGGCGTCGACACGTGACCGGGCTCAGACGCGTGACAGGGCGCCGGGCACAGGACGGCGGCGGACTAGCACGAGTAGCAGCACCGGCCGCGGCGGAAGCACCAAGGGCAAGAGCGCCGCCAAGGTGCTGAGCGAGTATGTGGACGGGATCGAGCCGGCGCGGCTGCTTGAGCACGCGGAAGAGATCCAGCTCGCCAGGCAGGTGCAGCGGCTCAAGACGCTCGAGCAGATCTACCTGTCGCTCGGACAGGGTGCGGTTGGAGCCCCTGAGGGCGGAGCGCCAACCACGGGTGCGTTAAGGCGTGGCGGGCGTGCAGCCGCCAACGCCGGCACCGCAGCAGGATCCGCCCCCACCGTGCGGGGCCACATCCTGTCGCTCAAGGACACCCTGTCGCGCTCGGGCGATCAAGTGGTCGATCTGTTCCGTGCGTGGGACGAGGACGGGAGTGGCACCGTCGATCGAGGCGAGTTCTACCGCGCCATCCGGGCGCTCGGTTTCGTCTTCAAGCAGGAGGAGGCGAACATGGTCTTCGACGCTCTGGACGAGGACCAGTCGGGCGTGCTCGAGTACGGGGAGTTGAACACGATGCTGCGCGAGAGCGCCCGAGAGGCGATCCGGGCCGACGGCGGCGCCTCGCGAGACGAGTGGGCGGCCGCGGCCAACGTGTCCGTCGCCGAGCTGCGCCAGCAGCTGAGAGAGGGCAAGCGGGCACGCGAGCGCATCGTCGCGTCGAACCTCGGACTTGTCGGGCACGCCATCCGGCTGCTCAAGCGCTCGAGCGGTGGACGGATAGACGAAGGGACGACCGAGGCGGACTTGCTGCAGGAGGGCTGCATCGCGCTATTGCATGCGGCGGAGGGGTTCGACGTGTCGCTGGGCGTGCGCTTCGGCACGTATGCCACGTTCTGGGTGCGCGCAGCGATCAAGCGCGCTCTGCAGGAGCAGACCCGTATCGTGCGCCTGCCCTCGCGCGTGCAGAACACGTACGGGCAGATCATGCGAGCTACCGACGCGCTGAGCCGAGGTCAGTCGAGCTCCGCTGGAGGTTCTCAGCTCCCCTCCGACAATGCCATCTCCGAGAAGCTCGAGGAGGGGGGCGTGAAGCTCTCGCCGCAAAAGGTGCGGCAAATCATCGGGCAGGTGCGCGTGCGCCCCACGTCTCTCGATCGCACCCTCGACCGGCGCGGCGGCAAGGGCGACGACGACGGCACCACGGTGGGTGACCTGGTTCGAGACGCCTCCAAGCCGCCACCCGAGAGGGAGATGATTGCGGACTCGCTCCGGACCGATCTCAGCAAGGTGATGACGAAGCATCTGCGCGAGGACGAGGCCAAGGTGCTCACGCTACGCTTTGGACTCGGCGACGGCGCGTCGCGCACCGTCCGTCAGGTGTCTGAGGAGACGGGGCTCACTTACGCGCGCACCAAGCACGTGCTCTTCTCGGCGCTCTCGAAGCTTCGTAAGCCGCACGTCGCGGTCGCCCTACGTGACTACTTGCCAGGCACTGGTGAGGAGCTGTGAATAACGAGACGAGCGGTGTGAAGAACGAGCGGAGTGGAGGACGACAAGAGGACAATAGGGAAGGGCGAGGCGAAGGCGGCGGATGCGGCGGACGCGGCAAGGCGGCAATGGCGCGGCGGCCGCCTGGCGAAGGCAACAGGATGCATGCTCGAATGGCACGGCGCCAAAGGCCGCGGACGCGGCACTGGTGGATCCCCGACCTGGATAAGGAGCAGTAAGGAGTCTTAATCACATCGATGTACGCTCAGGTGTCTATGTAAAAAAATTAAAAAAATTGTGTTGTAACTTAAACTTTTGAGGTTTTGTATACGTGTCTGAGATGTAGGCATGTAGCGTATACCTTTTGACCGCGAGATGGTCCGCTGGTGGTGTGCTGGTGAAGTCAGAAGTGCTGGACAGCTGGAGTGCTGCTGAGCTCGCCGGGGGCCGGCGACGAAACTGACTTCTGACAGTATGATTAGTCGGCTGCTGGTCGCCGAGATCCTAATCGAAGTTCGTCGTCGCGAACAGCAGGAATCCCCCATACACCCCTGATGCGAGGCGTCCGTGGCGTCCTCGGCACGTCGGTGCTGCGCCGACCGGCCGCTGCGCTGCTGCTGCGTCGCGCATCGGCGGCGCAACCCGCCGCCGCAGCGGCCGCATCGAGTAGCATTCAGCAGTCGCGTAACTTGCCCGGTCGGAAGGTGGAGTATCGCAACGTTGATGGCATGCGGCACGACGACGGCCGGTATACGGCCTTCAAGGCCAGCGTGCGCGGTATCGTGGGCGACGATGGCGTGATCGACGATCCAGTGCGCACGTTTGCCTATGGCACCGACGCCAGCTTCTACCGGCTGACGCCGCAGGTAGTCGTCAAAGTGCGCTCCGAGCAGGAGGTAGTTGACGTGCTTGAGGTGGCGCGCGTCCACCAGACGCCTGTCACATTTCGAGCGGCTGGCACGTCGCTCTCGGGCCAGGCGATCACCGATTCGGTGCTGCTCAAGCTGTCGCACAATGGCACGGCCTGGCGCAAATACAAGATTGAGAATGGCGGCCAGCGCATCACGCTCGAGCCGGGCCTCATCGGCGGCGAGGTCAACCGGCTGCTCGCCTCGTATAAGAAAAAGCACAACTGCGAGACCCAGTACAAGATCGGGCCCGATCCGGCCTCGATCGATAGCTGTATGATCGGCGGCATCGTGGCGAACAATTCGAGCGGCATGTGCTGTGGCGTCAAGCAGAACACATATCACACGCTCGAGGACATGCGCGTGGTGCTTGTCGACGGCACTGTGCTGGACACGGCCTGCACGACGAGCCGAGCCGCCTTTCACGAGTCACACGCACCGCTGCTTGCTGGCTTGTCGTCGCTCGCGTCGCGTGTGCAGGCCGACGCATCCCTCCTTGCGCTCATCCGCCAAAAGTACGCGATCAAGAACACGACCGGCTACTCGATCAACGCGCTGGCCGACTTTTCGCCGAGCGACCCCATCGAGATCCTGAAGCGCATCATGATCGGTTCCGAGGGCACCCTTGGATTCGTGTCGCAGGTGACATATAAGACAGTGCCCGATCACCCGAACAAGGCGTCCGCCTTCCTCGTCTTCGCCGACATCGAGGAGGCTTGTGACGCCGTCGCGGCGCTTCGCAAGAATACCAAGGTCGACGCCGTCGAGATGTTCGACCGGCGCTCGCTCAAGCTCACGTCCGACATGGCCGCTTTGGTCGCGCTCTGCCCCGAGCTGCCGCACCTGCCCGCGGACGGAGAAGCAGCGGCTCTTCTCATCGAGTGCCGTGGCAAAGACGACGAGGCACTCGCCGCCCAGATCGAGTCCGTGTGCAAGGCGCTGCGCGACTCGAGGGTACCGGTAGTGTCGGCGGTGGGCTACACTCCCGAAGCCTTCAAGCACGACCCGAAGGACTTCAACGTGTACTGGGACGCGCGTAAGGGGCTCATCCCGATCGTGGGCGGCGGTCGTGAGCCCGGGACTACGATGCTGCTCGAGGATGTCGCGTGCTCGGTCGACAAGCTCGGTAAGATGTCCAAGGACCTGATCGCCATCTTCCAAAAGTACGGCTACCACGACGCGTGCCTGATGGGCCATGCCCTCGAGGGCAACCTACACCTCATCTTCAACCAGTCCTTCAAGACGCCGGAGGAGCTCAAGCGGTACGAAGACGTCCTGTACGAGATCAACTACAACGTGGCGATCGTGCACGGCGGCTCGCTCAAGGCCGAGCACGGCACCGGGCGCAACGTGGCGCCCTTTGTCGAGATGGAGTGGGGCACCAAGGCGTACGAGCTCATGTGGGAGCTCAAGCGGCTCTTCGATCCGCAGTTCATCCTCAACCCGGGCGTGATTCTCAACGAGGACCCTCTCGTGCACGCCAAGAACATTCGGCAGGACTTCGTGGCGCACCCGCTCGTCGACCGGTGCATCTCCTGCGGCTGGTGCGAGTCTAACTGCCCGTCAAAGGACCTGACGCTCACGCCGCGCCAGCGCATCCAGGTGTACAAGGAGATGAGCCGCATGCGCGAAGAGTGGACCGCGAGCGGCGCGCAGCTCAAGCCCGCGCGGCTGCTTGCCTTCGAGTCGAGTTGGGAATATGCGGAGAACACGTGCGCAGCCGACGGCATGTGCCAGGAAAAGTGCCCTGTCAAGATCAACACGGGCGAACTCATCAAGACGCTCCGCCAGAACACGCTCGAGGGCGACGGCACCATGTCCGTTGGCGGGCCGGCAACTCCGCGCGGCGCGGCGCTCGCGGCGATGCTCGCGGCCAATTTTGGGACCGTGACTAAACTCGTACCGCCCCTCCTGGACGTGGTGAGCCTAACGCATCGGCTCCTTGGCAACCTGCCCATGGCGACGCTCACATGGGGCCCATGGCGCGTCTCGAACAACTACCTGCCACTGTGGAACAAGTACATGCCGCGTGGTGCTCAGCCAGTCGTCGTGCCCACGCCGCCCGAGGTGGCGGCCGACGCCAAGCCGAAGCGCGTCGTGTATGTACCCTCGTGCGTGACACGTATGATGGGACCAGCGCGCGGCGACGCGGACGCGGGCGACGAGGCGGTGCACACCAAGTTCATGTCGCTGCTCTCGAAGGCCGGGTATGAAGTCGTCATCCCCGAGGGCCTCGGCTCCATGTGCTGTGGCATGATCATGGACTCGCGGGGCTTCCGCGACGTGGGCGCCACGCAGGCGGCGCAGATGCAGCAGGCGCTACTGGACGCGTCCGACCGCGGCAAGCTGCCGATTGTGTGCGACACGAGCCCGTGCCTTCAGCGTATGAAGGAGAAGTTTGACGATCCGCTGCTCAAGCTTGCCCTCTTTGAGCCCGTGCAGTTCATCCTGCTCTACCTCAAGAGCGAGCTCGAGTTCGCCAAGGTGCGCGACTCGATCGCGGTGCATGTGCCGTGCTCGTCGAAGAAGCTCAAGGTGGGCGAGCAGATGGTGCAACTGGCCGAGCTGTGCGCCACGGAGGTGCACGCGACGCCCATCCCGTGCTGTGGCATGGCGGGTGACCGCGGCATGCGATATCCCGAGCTCACGAGCTCCTCGCTGCAGCACCTCGACGGCATGATGCAGAAGCACGCGTGCTCGGACGGGTATTCGACCTCGCGCACGTGCGAAATGTCGCTCTCCAACCACTCGGGCGTCCACTTCCGATCACTGCTGTATCTGCTCGATGAGGCGGCAACTCCGAAGGCAGCGCCCATCACAGCGCGTAACGGTCTCTAAGGCAGCGCCCATCACAGCGCGTATCGGTCTCTCCGCTGCTGCCAAGCCGTGAGAGCTTGGGCACGCCGGCGTGATCCAATCCATGAATGTGCATGCAGCTCGGTGGTGTTTGTGTATACGCTGGACGGAGAACCACTCGACTGCACATTCGTCGCTGGAACGTCCGCGGTCCTTCCCGGGTGTACAGGGTGGCGCGGTCGTTCTCACGTGACGTTCCGCAGTGATACGCCTGTAGGCACGCGCACTCCTCCACTGTCGGCAGCGAGCAGGCTTGCTTACATTAGGGTCCATGCCGCATGGGGCCGTGCCCGGGTGGCCCGCGAACCGCAACCGCCGACCCCCCCCAAGCCCACCATGACGCATGAGATGCCGCATGGCGGCATGGGATGTGTTTAGTGCCGCGGGGTACGCACGGTCCGACACGCCGCGGAAATCGCCCATGAAGTCGCCGTACACGAGTGGACAGCGGACAGTTCGTCTCTACTTCCGACCTTTCGCATGTGTGATGTGCGACACGCCGGGGCGTCGTCCCGCGTCGCCGCGCCGGCCCACCGGGCGTGTGATCGCGCGCGGCGACCGGCGTGCGGTGACGTGTCCCTGTCGGACCTGTGCCGCCGCGCCTAGTCGCTAGTGAAGGGCTGACAATGCGTGCGCTGTGGCTGTGTGCCCGCATGCCGCGTGAAAAAAGCAGCAGGAAAACCTTTTCAGCATGATTGCCGATTGAGTGGCGCGTATGATTAAGGTCAACCTCATGTACAGGACGGGACATCGTGTCGCAGTGTCGTTCGACTTGGCGTTGAGCCTGAGCCGAGTCTAAGGGTCAGGTCAGTGTGACCTCACCGACGCGCCAGGTGCGCGGTCCGGTCGGCGAGTCCCCTCGACATTGCATCACCTGTGCGGGGAATTGATCGTCGCCATTCCACGGCAGCAGCGGCCCACGCATCCGAAAGGCATCTAGACACAGCCGTTCTCTCGCTGCAAAGCGCTGCACGCTACGGTAAAGGACAAGTCGGTACGCTTACGAGCCAAAGCCTGGCATGCTCGCCATGCCCAGCGGCGGCACAAGGTCGCTGACACCATTGTACGTGTAGGGGAAGCCGCCGCCAGTGAGGGTCGCCTGCGTGACGATGCCGCTGAAGGCCATCATCGCAAGGCGCCCGTTGGCGAGCTCCTTCTCCTGCAGGTCCTTGGAGCCACCGAAGCCCAACGGGTCGAACTTGTAGTCACCGCCCGGCGCAGCGTCGGGGTCGTTCATAATCTGGAAGCACTTGGGGATACCCGCGAACACCTCGATCACGGCAATGGGGATGAGCATCGCGAGCATCGGGCCGCGCTCCACTGCAGCGTCATGCGCGTACAGCGACAGCACCTTGGGTGCGTAGGGCACCGTGAACCCCCAATCGACGGCCCACCAGCCGGCGACAGCAAGCATGCAGACGCGCGCGTGCTTCAGCTCGGCCTGACAACGAGGCACGGCGCAACGCAGACTCAGAGAGAGGACGGCAGCACTTGCTTTGGCTTTTAGTGGTCTCCTGGCCTGAACGCACCTCGCGCGACCACTGGAGCGGGACGAGGTCGGAGATCTGAAGCGGATCGAAGCCAATGTCACCGGCCATCGAGCCTGCGACGTGTCACGGCCAGGCATCTCAGCGTGTGCAGCTGGACAGACGTGTGCGTTGGTTTGGACAGTGCCCGGGTGCCGCCTCACCGTCGAGCGCAGGCGGCTTCTTGAGGAAGGGAATGGCCTTGCTCTTCTCCTGCATCAGCGGCGCGGATGTGCGAGAAACCGCATGGAAGGTAGGCAGCGGCGCGCTGAAAGAGAGCGAGGCCTGTGCGACTGCCAGCATTTTTGCGATGCGAGATTGTCCCTGAGGAAAATGAACAAGATTCGTCTTTACTCGTCTGGTGCATTCGAAAGCATCCCCACAGTTCTCCCGTGTCCGCAAATTGTGCTGGAATGACTCGTGACTTGACTTGACTTGATTTGGACTTCGCGCTCTTCGACGCCGGGAAGTTCAAGAACCCTCAACAAAGATCAGCCAGGCGCAGCATGGGCATTCAAGGTCTCCTACCCTTCATCGACTCCGTCGCCGTCGATCGGCACCTGAGCGACTTTGCCGGGCAGACGGCGGCCATCGATGGCTACTTCTGGCTGCGTGCGCGCTCGTCTCACCTGCTCCATTCGTGCACACATCTCACTCACCACGCAGTACGCAGCACGCCGCTCACCAGCGCATCGCCTCGCTCACTCTCCGCGCAGACAAGGGTGCCAAACGCTGCCCGATGGAAATGGCACGCGGCTCTCCGTGCACGGGCTTTGTAGACTTCTGCATGAACATGGTTGGGCTGCTCCGCCGACACGGTGTCGAGCCCTATGTGGTGCTAGATGGCGCCCGACTGCCAGCCAAGGCGGCAACTGAGAAGGAACGGCGCGACAAGCGTGCGCGTCACATTGCCTCGGCCAACGCGCTGCTGGCGGCAGGGTTTCGCGACAAGGCGCTCGTCGAGTTCAACGGTGCGGTCAACATCACGCCCGAGCACGCATACCAACTCATCCACGCTCTGCGCCTTGCGCGCGTGCGGTACGTGGTCGCACCGTACGAGGCGGACGCGCAGATAGCTCTCCTGGCTCGGCGCGGTCTGGTTGACCTTGTGATCGCGGAGGACTCGGACATGCTTGCCTTTGGCTGCCCGCGCGTTTTTCTCAAGATGGACGCGCAGGGGAGCGGCCGCTTCCTCGAGCGACAGGCGCTGAGGCAAGCGCGCGACGACCAAGGCCAGCTGCTCTTCGTCCCGTGGGAGGACTGGGACGCGGGCGACCGGCTGCTCGAGATGTGCATCCTCAATGGGTGCGACTACCTCTCCGGCATGAGCGGCTTCGGGCTCAAGACGGCGCACAAGTACCTGCGCAAGCACCAGACTATCGAGACGGTGCTGCGCGTGCTCGAGATGGAGGGCAGGGAGCCGCCCAAGGGATTCAGCACGTTTGCCAGGTACGTGCAACAAGTACAATACGCGCTCCAGACCTTCCGCCATCAGCGCGTCTTCGACCCGATCTCCGCCACCGTCGTGCCGCTCACGCCGCCGCCGCCGAACGCACCCGAGATGCCGCATTGCGGAGCACCCATCTCAAGCGCGCTCGCGCATGGGCTGTGCGCCGCAGGCGATCTGAGTCCCGACACGCACCAGCAAATGTCGTACCCGGGCATGCCCGCCCAGCCGCCACCGTATGTGCCGCTCAGTCAGCCGAACCAGCCTGGAGATCCGCCCGTGAAGCAACCCGCGCCGCCGCCCGCGCCGCCGTCCCATCAGCCCTCCACTGCCTGCGCCGGCGCAGCGACGCTGCCGCTAGCACCTCCTCCGTCTGCCAGCACCAGCATCAGCGCCAGCGCCAGCAGCGCCGCGATGTGTCCAGCAGCCCTTCCGGGCGGCTTCGCGACAGCGGCGAGCCTCGGCTTCAGCACGGCGGCGGGCTTTCGGCTGAGGCCGCAGCTGCCGCCTGGGAGCTGCCGGACGGCCACTGCAATGCTCGTGCAGAGCAGGCTGCCCCTCGCTCCCAAGCCTGCTTCCGACACTGCTTCCGAGCCTGCTTCCGAGCCTGCTTCTGGCGGCCGCAGCAGCGTCGACGCCAGCCTTATCAGCGGCGAAGCTAATGGCAGCAGCGTGAGCGCCGTCGCCGATGGCAAGCGGCCACACGCGCCGCCGGAGTTGGCAGACGAGGAGCTCCCGCCGAGCCATGTCGAGCTGCTCAGCAAGCCCAGCGCTCGCCAACCGTTCAAGAAGCCACGTTTGGCCAGTATGCTGCCGCCTAGCGCGGCGTCCGTCCCATCGCCCGTCGCGCCGCCCGCGCATCAGACGCTCAAACGCTCTCCATTTTTCCTCTCTTCGCGGCCGATGGCGGCAGCCTCCCCGATGCGTCCTCCTCGCGTGGCGACCACCACCGGGTCCTCCTCGCATGGCGACCTCGAGTTTGGAGACGCGCTGGGCGGCGCGGATGGCGTTGGTGAGACGTGCGGTGACATCAGCACGGCTGCTGCCGCTGAGGCGGTCGCTGCCGAGGCGATGCTGTGTGCGCACTCGTTCACTCCCAACGATCGGCGGGCATCTCTCGGCAGCAGCGCTGGCATGCCAACAATGAAGGCGATGCCCGGCACGCGGTCGACGCCGGGATCGAGGGAAAATGCGCCCCACAACGGCAGCGTACGCACGCCTGGAGCGGGTTTGCGTTTCTCGCCGTGGATGGCAGATGAGGCCGGCGCCCCCAGCGGGCTCACCCACGTCGACCTCGACTCTTTCTGCTTCCGAAGCAACCTTGGGGGGGGACCTCAACCAGGCGCGCGTAGCCGCTGAGCTTCAGGATGTGATACAGCCGGTATGTATGCGTTGTTCCGTACCACACGTCGTGTCGGATCGACGGACGGCTCTCCCGTCCGGACCTCCGCGGCGTCGCGCCCGTGACGCGCGTATGTCTGAGCCCGACCGCTACAAAACCGCTACACCGGCCCAGAGCGCGCGGCCGAACCGCGGTGCAAACTTAAACTTAACACAAGTCAGTCCTAATCGCTCTTTCTGTATCCTCTAGACCTCTGTAGGTACTCCGTAAACTCTCTCTCTAACAGCAAAACTCAAATCATCTCGGCAATCTCGGGGTCGTATGGGTTGGGCGCCTTGGGAGGTTGGGATTGCCCTTCGCCCTCGCCAGCTGCCGTCCGTTGTTCGCCCACCTGCGTGTAAACCTTTGGCCGGCCATAGTCAAGCCAGGTGAGCGGATTGTAAAGATTGAAGAGGCGCTTGCCTTCCATCTCCTCCTGCGACCATTTGCGAGTCACGCCAAAAGCATCCTGGTACGTGTCGAGCTCCGGCGGCTTGCCAGCACGTATGCTGGCAAGCTTGCCCTCGATGTAATCAACACGCTTATCTGTCAGCTTGCCATACACGAGCCGACCCAGTGTGAAATCGCGGATGACCGAAAAGGGGAGCGTCTTAAACTCCTGCATGGCTCGCTCGTAGAACTCTTTTGCGGGCTGCAACATACCGAGTGCAGCGAGGCACGCTGCTACGTTGGCGGTGAGAGTCGCGCGCAGCTCGCTGGAAATTCCCGTCGATGGGTCGGTGTCAACAATGGCCAGCCAATGGCAAAATCGGTCGAGCGCCTCCTCGTAGCGGCCCTCCTTGTACGCAGTGGTCGCCTCCTTCTCAAGTTTCGATGTGATGGCAATGCGTGAGCCTGGCAACGGGTAGCCAACGACGGCGCTAAACCATTCCTTGGCCACGTTAGTCCTCACCTCCTCCGTCGCGCCTGCCCTGTACTTTTCGTACATGTCACTCGCAAAGAGGCCGTCCATGTCACCGAGCAGAAATACTAGTACGAAGTTCGTGTCTGAGGTGTGAAATGAAATGAAAACCCTCCTGCTCCTCTAAACGACTCGACTTCTCACGCGGGATTGACATGGGGATTGACTCTCGTCCTCATCCGGCGAGCGCCGTCCTGCGACTCAGGCGTCTCGCACACCCTCGCGGTCTGGTGCGCTGCCATGATGGTGTTTGCCCAAACATGCTACATGCCGATCAACATGTCGTGGCCGTTGGCGCTGAGAGCCAGCGTGCAACGCTGTCCACTCTGCGTCGTCCCGAACGCTCTTGCCGCATGCGCGCGTGTGCACACCGCTGTCACGAGGCACCCAAGCCGACGCGGGGCGCCGTTTCGAGCGTTCACCATGGCGCTCACTCGTCCTCCTCGTCGTCCCAATCGTCCCCAACGAAGTCGGCGTCGGCCACGATCGCGACGCCATTGTTCTCCGCCACGACGAGTCGTGCCGCCTCCTCAGCGGCCGCCGCCGCCGCCTCGGCCGCCGCCGCCTCGGCCGCCGCCGCCTCGGCCGCCGCCGCCTCGGCCGCCGCCACCTCGGCCGCCGCCTCTGCAGCCGCAACCTGCTCCGCCTTCTCACGGCGCCTCCGCTCGGCAGCCTCCTGCCGCTCCGCTCGCACCGCCGCCTCCGCCGCCCTGGCCTGCGCCTCCTCTGCCGCCTGCGCTTTGGCCGCCGCCTGCGCCTTGGCCAGCCTCTCAGCCTGCAGCCTCGCCGCCGCCTCGGCTGCGGCTTCCTCCCGCCGCGAAGCCTGCAGCCTCGCCGCCGCCTCGGCTGCGGCTTCCTCCCGCCGCGAAGCCTCGTCCGCCGCCTCGTCGGCGTCCGCGAGCGGGGGCTGTGAAGCCAGCTGTGAAGCCAGCGCGCACGGCGCCTCGCCGTCAAGCCACGGAGGCGAGGCCATCGTACCCGGCGAGGTCTCGTCAGGACGGCTCCGCCGGGTTTCGTCAGGACGGCTCCGCCGGGTTTCGTCAGGACAGCTCCGCCGGGTTTCGTCAGGACAGCTCCGCCGGGTTTCGTCAAGTCGGCCCGGCGAGGTCTCGTTGGGCATCGCGTCGTCTTCCTCCCGAGGCTGTGGCTGTGGCGGTGGCTTGCGCTTTCCTGGGCTGGCTGGGGGCGACGTCTGCAGCCGACGCTTGCCCGGCGAAGGCGGTGCCCTCCTACCAGCTGCCTGCGTTCCCACTGCCAGCTGCGCCGCCGCCGCCTCTTCTTCCATCGGCTCTGGCGGCGCGGCGGCGGCGGGCTCGCTGCTCAGCTCGACTGTGACCCTGGCTGCGCGCGAGCCGGACGCACGGCGGGTGGATCTGGAACCGAAGACCCCGGCGCCATCGTCCTCATCACGGTGTGCCGAGGCTGCCGGTGGCGGAGGCAGGTCGGCGACGGGAAGCGGCGGCAGTGCGCCCACCACGGCGCCCATGCTCGGCGTACCTTGCGCCGCCACAGCCAAGGGTGTCGAGCTTGGCGAGCTGCGCGCCGTCGAAGACGATTGGAGCGCGCGCGGCACGTACACCAAGGGGCTGGGCACGTGCACGTGCGCTGGGATGAGCTCGAGGTACTCTGCGGGGACCAGGCCGTGGGCGCCCCCCTCCGGGCGTGCCGCAAAGATCCAGCCCGGCGGGCTGGTCATCCAGGGCAGAGGCAGCAGCAGCTCGCCCGCGACGCACCCCAGCTCGATCTCGTGCTCAGAGACGAAATCCGCACGCAGCCGGCCGATCTCGAGGATGAATGCGAGCGACGAGGGCTGGAGCACCAGCCCATTGCCCTCGCCGCTCGGCATGAGTGCTGTCGCGTGACCGGCCGGCGGGCGCCTCGTCGCGCTTGCCGACACGGCGCTGGCGGGGTGGCGCGTTCGCGTCGACTGTGCAGGTCGAGGCGGCGGCTCGTGAGGCACCTCCTCATCGTCCTCGTTGTCTGAGTCCGTGAAGAATTCGGGTGCGCCATTGGACGACAAGCCCGATGAGTCCGCAGGGCGGCGCGCCGTCGCCGCGTCCGCCGACTTGCCCACGCGCTGAGCCACTGCGCTCGCCCAGTGCACGGCGCGCAGCCTCAGCTGGTGGACCCACATGATAGCGTCCTCGCGATCCCCGGCACAGAATTCGATGTGATCGAAGGAGTACGCGCCCTTGCAGCGGACCACGAAGTGGCTGGGCGGCATGCCCGTCGCCGCACCGCTCTCTACTGCGATGATGTCCGCGAGGTGCAGGCACACACGTGACGGCAGATCCATCGCCTTCGTGTAGCAGAGCGTGCCCGAAGTCTCGTCAACGGTCACCCAGCGCTTACCCCATTTGAAGCCGAGGATGCCTGCGGCTGTCGTGTGCTTCTTCTTCAGCCACCCGTGCAGGCTCTTGCTCATCTTCACGTCGCTCGCAACCTCCAGGCTGTGAGCGACAGATGTAGGAGACGATTCGCCGCTCCGGCTGCGCTCCCCGTCGGCCAGCTCCGCCAGGGTGAGAGCAGACGGCTTCGACGCGCTGCGCCCGCGCCCAAACGAGGGACGGCGGGTCAATAGCGGCATGACAGTTAGGGCAGTTGTCGGGTGCAGTTGTCGGGCCGGCTCAAATGAAAGTTGGATCTCGTTTCGGGTTCCGTCAAATCTGTCAAACATTAAAAACGTAAGGTCAATTCGCGGGAAGGACCTTAATTCCATAGGCATCGAAGCATGCTCGGAGCTCGCGTCTGAGTACTGTAGCGCAGTTGGCAGTACCTGTCCGCAGCCGCCGCCCACACCTCACTGCCACGCTCCGAAGCCGGCGCCAACGTAACTATCGCTCTCTCATCACGAATCCGTGCAGTGTCCTCTCTGTATGCTCGCGCACACCTCATCATCGTTACGCACGCGCGCATCGCGCAGTCGCCCTTTCTCGCATGGACGGAGCCGGTTCCGCAGCCGCAGCCGCAGCTTCAGCTCACATGCCCGGCCGTGCATGTTGCTTTCGCGCGCGAGTCGCATCATCTTGCGCTTCACTTGCCGGCGCCGCCGTTGACCGTCAGCGGGCCTACCGCCCGTCGCTGCTGCGCCGCGGCCAGCGCGGCTGCCGCGCCACGCGACGTCTTCGGTTTCGAGGCGAGCTTGGCGGCGACGCTGCTCACGACGTGGGGCGCGGCCGGGTGCCCCACGGGCCCCCCAGGCTGCCCCCCGGTCGGCTGCACCGCCGCCATCGGCGCAGCGCCCACAACAAAGCCCGCATATGGCGGCCGCGTCGCACCGGCGGCGACATGGGGCAGCGGCTGGGTCGGCATGGTCGCGTAGACCGGCGGCGGCGCGCCCGCGGCCGCCGCTGCCATCGGCTGTGCCTGGAAGGGGCTGCCGTGGCCAAGCGCCGCCATATGCTGCGTCAGACCGGAGTGGACGAACGCCGGTGGCGCGTGGCGCGGGTCGACGCTGCACTGCCGTTTGCTGCGCGGGCCGCGCCGAGCTGCCTGGGTGCCATCCACCTCCTCATCGGAGTCCTCAATCTCGTCCGCGGCGCGTGTGTGCGCCGCGTCCCACGGGCGGAAGGAGCCGAACGCTTGGATCTCTCCCTGCATCCATGGGTCGGCGAGCGCCTGCGCGACGCTGAGCCGCCTGCGCGGGTCGACGACGAGCATCCTGCAGATCATCTGTTTGGCCGCGGGCGAGACGCGATCCCACACCGGGTGCCGGAAGTGCGCCGCGTTCACGCCCGCCTTAATCTGGTCGAAGATGGTCGCTGGCGCGCCTGAGGCACCCGGCGGTGCGACCTGGTCGGCAAAGGGCGGCGAGGCCGAGAGCAGGTTGTACATGAGCACGCCGACGGACCATACGTCGCACGCCCGATCGTAGCCGCGCCCGCTCGAGCGGGTCTCCAGCACCTCGGGCGCAAAGTACTGCGGCGTGCCGCAAAAGGTGGCCGCACGGAAGTGCACGTCGGCGCCGACGAGCTTGGCGAGCCCGAAGTCCGCAATCTTCACCTCGGGCAAGAAGGAGGTGGCGCCCGCGGGCGGCTCCTTCAGCAGGATGTTCTCGGGCTTCAGGTCGCGATGCACGATGTGCCGCTCGTGCAGGTAGTTGAGCGCCGAGAGCAGCTGGAACATGACGTGGCGCGCGTCCGCCTCCGCGAAGGGTCCATCGCGCTCCAGCCTGTCGAAGAGCTCGCCGCCCTGTACGAGCTCCATGACGAGGTAGAGCTTGGTGGCGTCCTCGAAGATGTCGACGAACTTGATCACGTTCGGGTGCTCGATCGTGCGCAGGATGCGTGCCTCCATGAGCACGCGGCTCTGCAGCTCGGTCATCTGCTCGGCCGTGCAGCAGCGCGCGTCGCCCGCGGCCGCGCCGCGTAGCAGCTTCTTCTTGTCCATGACCTTCATGGCGTACTCGATGCCCGTCGGCCTGTGCAGCACGCGTTTGACGACCGCGAACGAGCCCTTGCCCAGCTCGCAAACCTCCTCGTAGTCCTCCGCGCTGCTCTGCGCGCAGAGCGACGTCTCTCTAAGCAGCGACGGCTGCGTCGGCGGCGGCGGCGGCGGCGGTAGCGGCGGCGGCGGGCGCAGGTCGATGAACATGAACTGGTAGTTGATGGCGTGCGGGACAACGGCCGGGTCGTCGAGCATCGCGTTCCCCGAGCTCATCGACGCGTGCTTCGGGTTCGGGTTGAGCAGCACAATGTTGTCCGCATTCTGCAGCCGCCGGATCTGGTTCTTGCCCATCCGCTGGTTGTTCCACCACGTGCCGTTGGAGCTAAGATCGATGACGTGCGCGAGTCCATTGTCGTCGAGGAATATGCGGCAGTGCATCGAGCTGACGCGCGGGTCATTGAACTTGATGTGCGCATTGCTGTTCTTCGCCACCTTGCCGAAAAGGATGACGCGCTGGTTGAGGTCAACGATGCCGAAGCTGGAGGTGGGCCCCATGCCGATGAGACGGGCCCACGGCTCACTGAATTCCTCCTCGGCCAGGGTCCCCGCATCCGGCTCGTCGGCCTGCGTAGGCGGCGCCGCGTCCTCGACCTCCATTAGGAGACGGTGTCCAAGGCGGCAGCTCGCCGACACAAAACTTGACCGCTTGATGACGATGATCATCAAGCCAATTCTTGCGCGTGAGGTCCTGTGCATGGGCTTGCGAGCGCAAATTAATGCATTGGAAACGCGCCGTAATCTACCGGCCGGTTGTCCTCGCAACAGATTGTTGGTTGGATGGCGAGGAGGAGCTCGGACGGCCAGTCGCGACGAAGCACGGTGAACGGGCGGCTGTTTCTCTACGGCAGTTCGGACTGGGCCTCGACGGTTGCCACCTCGCCCGCCGGCACCTTCTTCGGCTTCCCTCCGGTCAATGGCTCCAATGATCAATTGAGACCCGCAACAGCGAAACACAAGGTCGGCCGCTTTGACGTAATGAAGCTGACGCCCGAAGTGCAGCTGCTCGCCACCAGGTTGCTCTCGCCGCGCCGTCCTGCGAGTGCGCGCGATGCAACCGCCACTACGTCGCCGCCGAGGCCTGTCAACCTCTCGCCGGGCTCAAAAAGGCCGGCACTGCCGCGGCCATCACCCACGCATCGACCTGCCACACCACGAGCCGCCTTCGGTGGCGGCGAACGCGGAAAAAGCGAACGCGGAGAAGCCATCGACAAGCTTGAGGAGCAGCTGATGAGGAGCAGCTTGAGCGCGCGGCCTCGCGGCCGACTCGTGCCAGCCTCTGCGCGGACCACGAGACGCAGCGGCGGCAGCGGCATGATGGCGGAGGAGCCCTCGACAAGTGCCATCCCGCTCACGGAACGGCCGTCGACCTCGCCGCAACGTCGCCGGGCCGTCAGTAGCGCCCAACGAGCTGAGCCGCCAGCAGTGGCAGCCACCGACGAGTCGCCGATGACCGCCGAGGTGCGGCAGCTGTGCGCGTGCCTCAGATCGTCGGCGGGCACTGCGTCCGCGACGGCGACGGCCACTGCGGCGGCGGCGGCCGCCTCCGCCCTGACCGCCGCCACCGCCGCCGCCGCCGATGATTCCTTTGAGCTGGGCTTCGCGCAGCTGCGCCTAGCTGTGGCCGAGGATGAGGCGTGTGTGCAGCAGCTGCGCGAGGCTCTCGTCGAGGCGCTCGTCGAGGCGACGGAGCATCAAGCACTCGCCCTGGCTGCAGCGAGCGCTCAAGCGGAGCGCACGCGCTGGCGGCCGACGACGCGCGCCGCCCTTGATGCGCCCTCCAACGGTATGTTCGTGCCGCAAGAGCTCGGTCTGCTGTATGCCAACGTGCCCGCCCTCGCTGTGGCCAACCGCCTCGGCCCTCGTATGGGCCTAGCATGCGAGGCAGAGGGTCAGGTGGCCTGGCGCGCTGAGTTCTCTCGCGCGCGCCGGCTGCCTCGGCTACTCGAGCACGCGGACGCATCGCTCCATTATGCGCTGGGTGCCGTGCGCCACTACGCCTTGAGCGGCTGGCTCGAGCACGTCACGGCGCGGGTCGCCGCCGCGGAAGAACAGCATGCGCAGGCCGAGGCGGCCGCGAGCACTGACGCCGACGCCGAGGCGGCTGACGCCGAGCTGCTCGCCACCGCGACGCGGCTGAAGGAGGAGACCCTCGGCGCGTGCGAGCGCTGCCGGCTTCTCGAGCGTAGACTCCCGCCACTGAGCGACGCGGCGCGCGTTCAGTCAGGAAGGCACGTGAGGGAACATTTGGCGGTGGCGGTGGCGATGGCCGATCCAGCGGCTGTGCCTGCGGAAGTGAAGGCGCTCGACGATGCACGGCGCGAGCGCGCGCGGGTGCGCACGGCCGAGCGCGCGAGCTTCGAGGGACTGTGCACCCGGGCGCTCTTGGCGTGCGAGATTCTTAAATCGAAGGCGCATGCGGCCTGTGCGCGGGACCTTGACGAGAAGCGAGCGGCGAGGATGGCGAAGGTGAACAAGGTCAAGGCGGCCATGGGCAAGGGTATTGCGAGGGTCGGCTTGTCAAAGTTGCTCGAGGAGGAGGGCGTGACGCTGGCGGAACGACGAGCCCATGCGGAACGACGAGCCCACGAAGAGACCATAGCGGCAGCTTTCGCCGCCTCCGACTTTTTCTCGACGGCCGCGGAGCCCGACGCGCCCGAGCCCGAGCTCGACGAAGTGTTCGATGAAGCACCTCCCGAACAATTCTTTCACCACAACCGAGCACTTTCGCCCCGAAACTACCCACCGCCTAAAGCCAAGCCAGAGACCCCGCCGCCGCCGCCGCCGCCGCCGCCGCCGCCGCCGCCGCCGGAGCCGGAGCCTGAGCCGGAGCCCGAGCCGCCCCCGCCCCCGCCACCGCCGGAGCCCGAACCCGAGCCCGAGCCGCCCCCGCCCCCGCCACCTCCACCGCCGGAGCCAGAGCCGGAACCGGAGCCGGAGCCGGAGCCGGAGCCCGAGCCGCCCCCGCCCCCGCCACCGCCAGCGCCGGAGCCGGAGCCGGAGCCGGAGCCGGAGATGGAAGTGATAGCGGAAGCGGCTGCAGAGGAAGAAGCGGTTGCAGAGGTGGAGGACCTCGAGGCAAGGCTCGAGGCCGAGGCGAGGGCGAGGTGCGAACTCCTCGAGGCCGCTATCATACGCCTCGTCGATCGCATGCCGGCCGCCGAGACCGATGCCGAGCTCATCGCCGAGTCGGCGGCTGAGCGGCTGCGGCGGGACGGGTTCGGATTCTGCCATGCCGATCCACTGAGTGGTGTACCACTCCGCCGCGGTCAGATCACGCTCGACATCGTGCACCTGACACATGCCGACGCCATCCGCTCATGCCGGGAGGCGAAGGCGAAGGCGCCGGGATTCCAGGCCCTTGAGAAAGGGCTGCATGCATTCCTACTGTACTACAAGAAGCGCACCGAAGAGCTCGAATCGCTGCTGCTCGACGTGCACGAGGTCTTCGAGATCGTCGAGACCCTGCGCGCGCTCGCGAACGCGCCAAAGCCGGTCGTGGTGGACGATAGCGAGGCGAAGAAGGCGCTGCTAGAGGAGGAGGGGCGCTTGAAAGAAATGATCGATGCGCAGCGTGCGCACCTCGAAAACTTGCGACGGGCCATGGAGGCTAAGATGAAGATCGTGGAGGAGCTCGAGCGTCGCCTCCGCGCGGCACAATTCGCTTGGCAGCGCAAACTTGATAAGTTCATGGGTGCCTACAACGCGGCGGCCGCTTTGATGGCGAAGCTGCCCGCGCGTGACTTTTGGATCCTGGCCGATGTGCTGCGCGGCCACCTTGGCCCACGCCCGCCGGCGAAGCCGCCGCCGCCGCCGAATACAATGCCGGTCCTCACGTCCCCCGCCGTCGCCAAGCGTGCGCGGGCCGCGAGTGCCATTGGCGGAGATCGCGCGCCCGCTCTCGCCCGTCCACCCGCCATCAACGTCGGCAAGCGCCCCACCACCGCAGCCGCGCGGGTGCTTCCAGCACTCCCGATCTCTGTCGTCGCCAAGCTGCCGGCCAAGGCCACGAGCCTCGCGGCGCGAGATCCGCTTGAGCTGCTTGCAGAGGCCATGTGCTTTCTGCTGCCGCGACTTGCACAGCCCGAGGCGCTTGGGTTGATGCCAGGCGCACAGGGCACCTTCCTCACGGAGCCTCCGAAGTCAGACTTCCACGCCGCCAGCGACGAGGGCGCCGAACTGGGCGCCGAAGCAGACCAACGTGGGGAGGCCGATGCAGCCGTTGCGGCGGCAAGGCTCGTGGCGGCGAGGGCGGCGATCGCCCCACCTCGGCCGCCTGTGCCAGCGACCGTCAGCTCCACGCTCATGGGCAGTGGCAACGGCGCGCTCGTGATGATTACGCGCCAGGGGTATCCAGCGGCGGGCGACGCTCAGTGGGAGCGTCCTATTGAGCGTCCGCCGACGCGAGGTAGCCGACGGGGGGTCGCGACCGCCGGCGAGGGCGGCGAGGGTGGCGGGGCTGCCCTCGCCCGCCCTACGGCCGCCTTCCCTCCCGAGGCATGCCCGTACGCTGGAGCCGCGGCCGAATATGCACGCATGGAACAGATGCGGGAGCGCCACCTGCTCAGCACTGAGCGCCCGCGTACGCAGAGCCATGAGCGCTCGCGTTCCTACGGGCTGTATGGGCCGTATGGGGGGGCGGAGGGCGCCGTCGGGCTGGACGGCATGGCAGCGGACTTCGCTGCACGTCCCATCACCGCCCCCGGGCTTACGGGCGTCGAGCCGAGCGACGGAGTCCGGCCGGTGCCCGGGATGGAGCCATCGACGAGCTCGGATGAGCGGTCGGATGACATCTCGGATGTAATCTCGGATGAGCGGTCGGAGCTCGAGGGGGCGGAGGAGGATTTGGACGATTTGGACGATTTGGACGATTTGGACGCGGCCCCGCAACGGGCGCGAATACCTGCAGGCATCGCTGCGCGCCGGCACTATGCCGACGAGGGGGAGGACGACGAGGAGGAGGAGGAGGAGAAGGAGGAGGACTATTACTCAGAGGAGGAGGAGGAGGAGTTCGAGGAGAAGTTCGATGAGGAGAAGTTCGATGAGGCGGAGATCTCGAAGAGCTCGTACTCGAAGGAGAGTGAGGCGAGCGGCTCCAAGCACGAAGGGGATGGCGCTGCCGTCGCAAGCAACGGGCGCGGCGTCGTGTGGTCGTCGGCGTCGGGTGGTAAGGGTGACGCGCCCGCGGTGGGGCGTAGCAGCGTGACGATTGGTGGACGCCCTGTGGGCACTCCGCGCCCCGACGCCGTGACCGCGCTCGTCATCGCGCCCCCCGCTACGACCACAGCCGGCAAGGGCGTCACGGCAGCGGCAGCACCGTCTAACCCACCTAACCCACCGGGCGGTGCGGCCACAGCACTGGTGAGCGTCATGGCGAGCGCGCCGTCCGCTCCGACGCCGGCGTCGGGAGGTCGTCTGCTCGGACGAGCGGCGGCGGCGGCGCTCCAGGTGGCAGTCGAGACCTTTGCCCCCGGACTCCTGCTTGAGATCTCCCGCTTTGATCCTCGGAGCGTCAACGAAATGATCCTGCAGGTGCTCCAGCCTCTCGTGAGCGACCCGAACCTGTCGGTGGCCGGTCTCGGCCCACTCTCGAACGCGGCCGCCGTGCTGTGCAAGTGGGTGCGCGGCGTGTACAAGCTCGGCACTGGCCTGCGCGACCTCATGGCGCAATACGACCGGGAGATCGGGGAGCTCGAGAAGGAGCTGCGCGCCGCCCAGAAAGTCCTTGAAGAGCTGGCCGAGGACCTCCGGCATGAGGAGGAGCGCCTTGAGCTGCTCAAGCGTAAGCTCACGGATGCGAAGGCCGAGCGTGAAGCGTTTGGCCGGAGGGTCGAGCATGATGACTCGGAGCAAAGGCACGCGTCCGCGCTTCTGTTGATCGTGTCGCGAGGGCCCCCCCGAGGGCCCCCGCTCCTGACGGTGTGGAGCGCGCGGCAGACGCGCCTCGACGAGACGATTGAGCAGCTGCCCTGCGCTGGAATCCTCATCTGCACCGCCGCGCTCGTCGATGGCTACATGCCCGCCACCGAGCGGTACCTTGTGCTGTGCGTCGCGTGGGACGAGGCGCATCAGGTCGGACTGCCCGCACCGCCCTCGGTGCAGGAGGTGATGGAGGGAGAGGCAGCGACGGAAGCTACCGGTAAGCGAGTCGCCAACGCAGCTGCCGGCAGGCGAGACAAGAAGGGTGGCGGCAAGCAAGCGGCCGGCACGAAATACATGCTCGGCGGAGGTTCCAAAGCAACGCCCGAGGATGAGGTGGTGGAGGGTTCCGCGCCGGCATCGTCCACGAAGCCAGTCACGAAGCCAGGCACCAAGGGCGAGGTCGCCCCCCCCGATACCGCCGAGGTGCGTAGCATCGAGCTCTTTGTCAAGGCGAGCGCGGTGAAGCTGCAGCCCGACGCGGAGCGCAAGCTGACCAGCGAGCTCGTCCAGTCCGCCGAGGCCGCAAGCGCAGCGTGGGAAGATCATTTTTCAGGCAAGCAGTAAGTCAGACATAGACAAGGCTCCCACAGGTCTCCTATCGCGCTATTTTGAAGCCCTCGACGAGCTCGATCGATCCCAAGCATGGGGGCCCTCCTTCCTGAGCGATTGGTAAGCGGTAAGCTGATGTGGTTTAGGTGAAGCGTTTTACCCGTGTTGTCTATACGATAATTTTATGTAACGCGATGAGCATTGGAGAGCCAGTAGATGACATGCTGTTATACTAAGGCGTACTGGTTTCCACTGTTGTATGCTCCACTGAGCTGTGCACTGGCGCCACTGCGCACACGCACAAAGACAAGGACCACCATCGAGGTCGCTGTCGTCCAGTCACGGAGCAGCGGTCAGGGACTGGCTCAGCCCGGATACTTGCCCGGAAAGGTAACTGGACAACCTCGACCATGCGATGATCGGTTACAGACACCCACCACTATTCACACATGAACACGGTTGTGTCAGAGCACGTGACCCCGGTGTTACGGGGGATTAGTATGACCGCTGCCGTGTCCGATACCGGTAGCCCGTAAGGTCGAGGCGGCCTTGATGTGCCACACCTCCGCCTTCCCGGGTACGGCCCACGTACACCTCCGTCGGTAGAATACCGGACATACGACATACACATCAATCACATGATCAATCATACGGTCGCCACGCAGAAACACCCGCGTCGTCACTCGTCAGCTAGGCGCTGGGGCAAGGTGTCGCTCAGCGCTGCTGCCTGCTGCCTGCCAGCGCGTTGCAGCCAGAGTCGTTGGGGTCCGTGCTGCGTGTGAGCTGCGATTCACGTGCACACGACGACACACGTGGCGTGTAGGGGAAGTGTTGTCTGTGGAGTCTGTACGCATAGCGTATACTCTCCATCGGGCCAACTTGACCGGGTGGGCGGGCTGGTACGCGCGCAGGCGGAGAGGCGGTGCGCCGCGGTCGTTCC
>PJAB01000644.1:0-22663 GCA_002887195.1 Chrysochromulina parva | reverse complement strand
CGGGTTGTTTGTTGTTGGTGGGTCTGGTTGGTTGTGAGATTGGTCTGTGTGCCTTTGTGCTTCCGCGTGTCCCGTGTGTCCCGTGTGTGTCCCGGCTCCCCCCGGTGTCTTTTTACCGGTTTTTGACCATTCACAGCAAGTTCGCACGAAAAGGTAGACCCTCTCATCCAGCAAGCACGGCGGACTCCACATCCCAAGGGCTCCAGCGTCTCGACTCCGGGCGTATCCGGCCACCCCGACCCGGACTTATATGGAACTCTTCAGGCTCGCACTGGCCGACGAGGTTCCCGAAGACGCGTGGCGCACGCGTTTGCAGTGGACGTCCGCATACAAGGGTGTCCCTGGCCTCGACGACGCTTTCATTCATCTGTCCACGGCGGAGCAGGTTGTCGGCACCGCAGCCGCATATTTTGCAGGCAACACAGACCTGGTGCTCCTTCGTTTCTCAGCCGAGTCCATGCAAACCGAAGCGGATCTGAAAATCAAGTGGGAGCCGGCGGCTCCACCTCCTGGTGAGGCAAAACGCGGCGGCAGTGACTTTCCACATGTGTATGGAGGAGCCATTCCCTACGCCTGCCTCTCCGCACCGCCTGCGCTGCTCACGCTTGACGCTCATGGCAAGCACGTCTTCCCGCCGCTTGGACCTGCGCTTACGGCGGCCGAGATCGACTTGCGGGAGATGTTGGACAGTGGTGAGGCCGTTGAGCGAGGAATGGATGATGAAGACGGCTACGATGGCGGTGCGGCGAGAGGCATGTGGGGTTGACCTCGGCGCACGGCAACCCTCGAATCCGGTCGAAACAGTTTGTTCGGAGAGTGCAGCGTGGCACACCAGGCCGCTCTTGACCTCGCTCCTACTTTGCGGGTCTGATTAGAGAAGAGCCGTAGTATAAAATCCCGTATAGGGGACGCAGGACCGCTGTCAGTTCGTGTAGAACTCAAAACGAGAACGTGCAACGTCATCAAGATCAACTCAAATCGACGTTGCGGCGACGCTGGCTAAGACGATGGCCTCGCGGAGCCCGACCCTTCGTCGCTGTCATCATACCCAAGCCGCGAAGTATGCCGCGAAGTGAGGCTGAGGGACCGTGGGCCGTCCATGCGCAGCAAGGCAATGGCTCCTCCAACTACTCCTTTCCCTCCTGTGCCGGGGCATGAAGGCATTCGCACCCAGAGCGCCTTCATAGCCCACACGCCCACAGCTGTCGCCGTCAGGGCACATGAAGACACGAGGCGGGGGTAGTAGAAGCTCATGTGCTCGGTGGCCTGAAGGGGCGGCGGCGCCGGAGGGTACAGCAGGATCGTGAGCTTGAGAAGCCGCACCGGCAGTGCGTCGGAGCGTCCCATGAGGCACAGCGTGGTGGTTTGCAGAGAGCTCAGTGACGGCTCGGTGCGAGGCCGACGGCCAGTGCCCGTCACAGTGCTCAAGCCTGCCGGTGAGTCAGGAACGTCCTCTAAGCACGAGCGCATGAATGCCAACTGCTTCACCGTGACGTCGACGCTCAGGGCGAGGCTTAGGAGCTCCCCCGCGTCTGTCTGACGCATACTTGTCTCAAGCAGCTCGTTGAAGCCCAGAGCGAGCCCTTCTTCAGAGCGCGAGTGCAAGCCTTGCGGGCTGAATGACCCTGATGACGACGGCTGAGTGCTCTCGGCTAGCGCGATGCGAATGAGGGCGATGGCAAGCAGTAGGTGGGCGGCCGGCTTCTCGTACTGCACGCGCGCACTCGGGCCGCCACTGCCCACCACCGTCAGCGCGCCGGCAACGCCGCCGCCGCCGCCGCCGCCGCCGCCGCCGCCGCCGCCGCCGCCATCGGCCGCCGCGCGGTGGGCACCTCGCAAGAAGAGCCGATCCCAGTAGAGGAGAAGGGTGGGCAGCGGGAGCATGTTGACGTAGCACGGCACGAGCCACTTGTACGCGGCGAGCCGCACGACGTCGCGCCAGCCCATCGAGTTGCTGTCACGCCAGCTCTCCGCCAAGGCTTGATCGACGCGAACGAGTTCGAGCAGCGAGAAGAGAGTGCGCACCTCCCGCTGCAGCCCGGGCATGAGCGGATGTGCGTAGAAGTCGTCCGGCAGGATGAGCTCCATCACGGCCACAAATGTCCAGAACGCGGTCTCCTCTGAGCGGTGTGAGGCCGCCGCGTCGCTGCCCGCCGACGTGCTCGCCTCCCGCAGGAAGACGACGAGGAGGACCATCGCCACAAAATTCGTGCCCTGGCAGTAGCCGTTAGGCCGGCGAGCGCACCAGGCGTGCAGCAGGCGCGAGAGCGCCTCGCACAAGGCCAGCGCATCAAGCGATTCGGGGGAGAGCTCTTCCAGGCCGTCAACAGAGGAACGCTCGACATCTATGCGAATCTGCTCCGCGTCCTCCTCAGAAATCTGATCCGCTAGCAGTCTTGCGTACGCATCGGGACCCGCGCGGTGCTGGAGCGCCCGTCCACCTGTGCGCAGCGGCCAGCGATGTGCGCACGCCTTCAGGAAGCCCGCTGGCAGCCCGAGCGGATCTGACCGAGTCGGCGATGATCTGGGCGGACTGGGATCCTCGGATGACATACTATGACGCTCTGAGCGCTCGTCATCGCTCGAATCGCGAGCACGCGGCGAGTTGGCCGGCATTCGTGCGGCCAGGGTGCCCTTCATGAGGCCGAACATATTGGTTGGTTCGCCAAGCTTCGTCGTGAAGAGCTGGAAGACTTCGTGAAGTCAAAGTCGGTACCGGTAAAATGACACCGGGGGGAGCCGGGACACACGGGACATACTCGGTACTGGGTGCCCAACCGATACTACCCGTAGGTCTCTCGGCATCGGGCGCCCACCAAGCAGTCCCTAGCTACGTAGCTAGTACCCTATAGCGGAACTTGCCGAAACGTTAACCTCCGTGCGTGAAATCTCCGAGAGGTCCTGGCACCGGCTCACTCCGTAGTGAGGGCCATCTCCGCGACATTCTAGATTGAAGATTCTTAGGAAGCGGGTGTGCACTTATACGATCCACATCTTCAGAATGAGCAGCGGCTCGACTGTACGTGTCTATTTTATCGAGATCTCTGATCTGGGCGCTCAAAAACCGAGTGCGTTTTAGCGTTACTTTTGGATTGCGGGCGAACTCGGTGCCGCGCCTGCATCATCATCGTCATCGGCGTACTGTGAGTACATCGCTTTTGTGAGCTGACGCGATATCGCCCGGCTCAGAGCCTCGTTGATTGGGATGGGAGCCTGGTCCGAAGGGCTGCCATAGCTGCTGCGGAGGTGACGAAGCTCATCGGCGATCACGGGCATGCATTCGGGCGGTGGCTCCAGTAGGACGGCCTCCATCTCAGGTTTCATCGCTCGCATGTGACTGCACGGTCGCCACTCGCGCTCGCCAGTCTCGGACCTCGCCCCCGAGAACCCATAGAGGCGGCAGAGCCCTGGCCGGTGCTCGTACATGCCGCATCTGCCCAAGCTACCGTCTGGCACAGTGCGCTGGAAGAGGACGCATGTTGGATCTCCGTTTTGCTTCGCCGCCGCCAGTCGCTCCAAGACCGCTTCGGCCTTTCCTTGTCGGATCAGTTCGAGGGCCAGGGGCAGAAGCTCGGCTTCCGAGGAATCGACCGTCGGGCTGGTGCAGCATTTGCCGCAGCCGGGTGGGCACCCGATGCCGGTGGCGCGCACCGTTCTGTCAATCTTGGCGTCTATTCTTGCAAAGTCGGCCATTATTGAATTAGCTGTCGTGGAGGTGTCCCTAGATAGGGATAGTATAACTCCGGAAAGCAGCCGATGCGACGTGCACAGCGGCACGAGCGCTCGGCTAGAATGCATGTGATGATGAAGAGAGTGAGTAGCAGTCCGCACGAGACACGTGTCTTCATGGGTGTCGAGTTTATCTAGGACTGTGAAACTGATGGGTGGTGTGAATTCAAGCGTGTGATGGGAATTATAATTCACATTTTCATAATGACTGTGAACTTCCTATCAAACCCACACACAATGCGCCACTTTGCCGCCGTCGGCCTCCTGCTAAGCCACCCCGTGCTCACATCGGCCTTCAGCGGCCCCGTCACGGCTTTGCAGCGGCGACAGGCAGCCCCACCAGCTACCATAGCTCTCGTAGCAGCGTCGCGTGCAGGCAACAGCGGCGGCCGCGCGGGCAGTGACAGCAAGATGCAGCAAGGTTCGTTTGAAGGCGGCAAGCTCCTTGCCAGTGCGTTCGGCTGGCTGTTGTCGGCCTTTTCGCTGACCATCTACACACCCATGATCATCAGCCTGCTGCGCACCAAGGACGTGGCGGGCATGTCGGCCACCACATGGGCGCTTCAGCTCACTGGCTTCTTTATCTTCGTCATATACAACGTGCGGATGGGCTACCCGGTATCGACCTACTTGGACTTTGCCGCGCTCTCTGTTCAGGCGACAATCTTACTCACCCTCATTTGCGTGTTCCAAAACCACTTTTTTGCCATCTCCCTCGTTCCAATCGTCTCGCTCGTGGTGGCGATGCTCGTGCCCAAGGCGGTGCTGGTGCGCCTGCAGACAGCCTCGACCGTCGTGACAACTGGCGCGTTGCTGCCACAGATTTTGAAGAACTTTGCAGCGCAGTCACGCGGCGGCTGGTCGCCCTATTCGGCTGCGCTCTCCACCGCCGGCAACGCAATGCGAGTCTTCACGACCGCAAAGCTTGCTGGTGGTAATCCTCTGCTGCTCGTCCAGTTTTCGCTCAACGTCTTGACGAATGGCATCCTTCTGGTGCAGGCGCTCGTTTGGCCTTGATGCTTGGCTATCCCCACCGATCCCCACATAGCTCCAATGGCCACGCCAAGCTGCCACGTGAATCGCCACTGTGGAAGTTATTTGGAAGTGGATAGAATTTATGTCAAGTTTTCACCCCACTGTGAACCAGAACAAAACGAACCCACGTCTGTCGTGTTAACGTTCACACCCTCTGCACACTTCCTTCTCCCCCCCCGCGTGCCGCGCGACGGCACACACGAGCGCGGCATGATCTCCGCACTCATTCGCCGTTCTCTCCGCTCGCCGCTCGCCTTTGCCGTCGTTGGCAGCGCGACCTCTATCACCGCCTACGCGGCCGCGCCCACGAAGTGCGAGCCTAAAGAGAAATTGGTGGGCATGAGGTGCAACTACTGGGCCGGCCGCGGCCTGATGGAGGTGCCTCGCTTTTGCCTCGCCATCGCTGGAAAGGAGTATGAGGACTGGCGCCTCCAGGGCGACTACGATGCAACCAAGGGTATGGGACACGCGCTCGATGCCAACCTTGGGCGCCTGCCAACAATCGACTGCGTGGACGGGACTATTGGTCAATCTGCGGCGATCAACTTTTACATTGCGAGTGAGTGCGGCCTGATGGGCTCGAGCACGTTCGAGGCCGCCAAGATCATTGAGTTCGGCGAGCACCTCAAGGAGCTGCACATGGCCTTCCGCAAGCTTGTCCCCTATGGGAGCGAGCCGAAGGCGGAGGCGCTCGCGAATTTTTTCGACTCTGAGGTGGCCACTGACTACGAGGGGCCGGCGGACCAAAGCAAGAGCTCGGGCCGCCAGCTCAAGTGGTACCTCTACCGCATGGAGAAGCTTGTCGGCGATGATGGCTTCGCGGTGGGCGGCAAGCTCAGCCTGGCCGACGTGCAGCTCTATAACACGTTCGCTGATAAGCTGGGAGATCTGAGTGAGCCGTTCACCTCCGCCGCGCGTACCGACGCCGCCCTCGACAAGTGCCCCAAGATCAAGGCCTGCATCGCCTCGGTCGCCAACCATGAGAACGTCAAGAAGTGGCTCGAGGAGCGCACCAAGCTCATCAACGAATTTTAGAACGCAAGCGAAACGAGCTGTGTGGGAGCGACCTGTGTCGTATTACGCGATTCTAGTTACTCACAGCTGAACCCGCCGCGGCGCGCCGCGAGCCTTCTTGATCTTGTGCGGTGGCCGTGTTCTGGCCGGGTTGCGCGTTGGCGAAACTGCGCCGCTGTATGATTCTGACGAACGGCCTAATTTGTTAAGGACTCTCGGTCGCAATTCCGGTACTTCAGCGCGCGACAAAAAACCAAAAATGTTTGCGCTCACGGCTCAGCACGACAGACGCATCGACGATTCACGAGAGCACAGCACACACGCTGCCTGGGTCGAGCGGGTACAGGAGCCGTAGTCGGCGTGATGACGATGTTCCGCGTGCTGAGCTGCCCTGCCATATCATCTCTTGGAGCTGGCGTCAATCCGCCGCTGCATCATACACACGTCGCCAAGGTCTTGTGGGTACGCTCGTAGCCGCAGTGCCGCCGTCTCAGGGAGCGCGATCGGTGCCAGAACTTCAAACCCACGACGCTGCCAGAATGCTCGCGACCCGCAGACGGACGTGAGCGTGATGCGGTCGCACGACTCGTGGATTGCACCCTCGACCACGCACTGGAGCAAGCGCGCGGCAACACCAAGGCCACGGCATTTGGGACCAACGGCAAGATCGTGCAGGTACAGCGTACGATCATCGGCGTCAGCAGCGGGCATAGCGAGCGGCCCTTTCGCCGAAAGCTCACGGGGACAGTCGCGGAATCGAGCTGGCATGAAGATCGCGTAGCCAGCCACCGAGCCGCTGGCTACGTCCTGAGCAACCCAGCATCCTCTACGATAGTGATTGAGCTCGCGAATGAACATGTCGAGTCCTTCACAATTGGGATAGCTTTGCGCCTCGATGTCGGCACATTGGGTCAGATCAGCGTCGGCCATAGGTCGCACGATGATCGTCTTCGCTGGCGCGACGAGCTGCAGCTCAGAAGCCAAAAGTGCGGCCACATCCACAGCGTGCAGCGCGCCATCCGCAGTGCCGGCGATCAGCCACTTGCCATCCGCAGACCATGCGAGCTGCACCACCGCCGCGGCGCTTCCCGGAGTCATGGCCGCCTCCGCCGCCGCCGGCTGCAAGACGAGCGTGTTCGTGCGCTGCCAGCTCAGCGTGTCGGTCCTTTCGAAGGCGGCAGGCGCGTCGTCTTCAGCATCAGAGGCGAGCGTCAGCATTATGATGGTGCCATCGTCCATCGCACACGCAAGCAGCCACATCGGGTGTCGGCGGGCCGGCGGGCGCGGTACCGAGCATATCGTCAGGCAGAGCACTCGCCCCGGTAGAGCGGTGCGCCTCGCACGACGGGAATCGACCCCGAGGGCTTCGTTCTCGGCGGTGCACGGCTGCGCGAGCTCGCTAGGGAGACGCCAGCTGACGACGCCTGCCGCGCCGTCCGCCATGGTCAAAAGCAGCTCGTCGGGAGGCCTGTGGGAAAGCTCGTCGGGAGATCGGAGCTCGTCGGGAGGTCGGAGCTCGTCGGGCGGGCCGCTCCCGATAGCCGCCACCGCCGCCAGGGTGGCAGTGGCGACTTGGGGACCACTGCGCGGACCTGCCGACAGCCCCCCGAGGGTCATCGGCGTGAAGATGGACACCGCGCCGCCCTCCTGGCGGGCTCCGGTCACCGCCGCCCCCCCCCCGCCGCCAACAGCAGCCGCGGGAGCTACTGTAGGCGCATGTGGAGCGCTATGTGGAGCGCTATGAGGAGCGCTCCACAGGCGTACGGTGCGGTCCCCACAACGCGCCACGTACCCACCAGCAAGGGAACCGTTCAGCGTAGCGAGGGGGGCTATGGATTGAATGGAGCCCGCGCATGCAAGTACTACCTGCGGTGGCGCGTTCGGGTCGCCGAGCCCAACGCCTTGCCACACGAAGACTCCGCTGTGCAACGTACCCACCGCAAGGCTGACAAGCTTTGACGGGCTGCAGGCAGCTGTCGCTGTCGCCATGCTGCTCGATCGGCTGTAGCACAGGTCGGTGACGATGCTTGGCAGCCGAGGCCGCCGCCCCACCACCTCCATAGCCGCCGCCGTAGCCGCCGCCGCCGGGGCGCCACTTCCAGGTAAGTAGTTGCCATCCCGGGCTTCTGTGGTCGGAAGAGTACAGCGAAGGAGGAAAACGCTGGCACCGCACGCGGCTGCGACGTGCTCTGCCCCGCACGCCGCCACGCCCTGCACGATGCATGCACCATCGTAGGCATGGTCCGCTCCCTCGCCGCTCAAGCAGACTGCGCCTACCGGTGTGCCCCCAACCGCATCCCAGGCACGAACGTGGCCGTCAGAGCCGGTAGAGAGGACGAGACCGCTCTCAATCCCACTAGCCGCCCCGTCAGCAAAGGCCACAAAAGCGAGCGCCTCGACGTGGCGGTGCACCGCCGTCCAGTGCACCTCCCCGTGACGCAGCGCCGCCAGCCGGTGGCTGCCGGCTGCTGCGGAGATGACCAGACCGCCGGACGGCCCCACGAGTGCTGTGCAGGCCGTTCCGAGCTGGGCGACCTGCCGCGCCGTCGGGAGCGGCGGCGCGGGCGGCGCGGGCGGCGCGGGCGGCGCGGGCGGCGCGGGCGGTGCGGGCGGCGCGGGCGACGAGGGAGGCGCCGGGTTCACCTGCACCTCTTCCTGCGCTTCGTTCTGCCCCTGAGCCTCCGCCTTGTCCTCGGCCTCGCCGTCGGCATCCGGGCGCTCTGGGGGGTAGAGAGCCATCACGTGCCATCGATGCGGTGGCCCCACGATCCGCATGTGCTCTTTCATCTCGTCTGCATTGAGCACCGAGCACCCTTCCCAACGCTCCGAACAGTTGGTGCGCGCAGCTGCGCCCACGACAGCGCCTAGCTCGTCCACACCGCCCACGACAGCGCCGCCGCCCCCAAAGTACAAGCAGCGCTCCTCGGCGACACGCACGAGAGCACCACTCTGGTAGCGCATCCGAAACGTAGTGTCGCGCAGCCTCGCGTGCGGCACGCCGCGACGTGGCTGTTGGCCCGGGTTGAGCACGCAGTACCAGCGCACGCGTACCTCCCAGCCGTGCTCGTATTCACGCAGTCTCACCGTCATCTGGCTCAGGCCGAGCTCAGCCAGGTGGTCCTCGTACAGCTTGATGGTGCGCTCGGTGAGCACCCCCGCCTCGGCCTGCACCGGCTCCCACGCCGACGACGCACCCGCCGTCGCCACCGCCTCCGCCTCAGTGCACGGGCTCCACGTGAGCGCCGTATTGAGCGCGCACTCGGAGGCGGGAGCGGTGGGCGCTGCGGTGGGCGCTGCTGGCTCCGCACCGGTCGCAGCAGTGAGCCAGCTGTCACGGCTGTCGAGGCCCTTGCCGCCGCCGCTCCTCGTGACGCCTCTGATGCCACCGCCGCCGCCCACGCCGCCGCCACCCATCGACTGAAGTTTGGGCCCGGTGCTGATCAGCTGATGGCTCAGCAGCTCGGCCGCTCGGCGCGCGCACGCGCCGCGGGCGCCGGCGCCGCGGCTGGGCGGCGCGCCGCAGTAGTCGGAGCGATAGCACCAGTCCCACTCCTCGCGCCGACGGTAGGTGGTTGAGGTCGCGTATGTCGAGGCCTCCCACGCCGCGCGCATCTCTGCCGCATCGCACGTCCAGCCCGACCACGCAGGCAGGCCCGAGCGGCGCGTGTCAAGCAGCTCCAGCGAGAGCTCCGACCAGCGCAGCAACGCGCCCGCCGCGTCGAAGCACAGCACGGTGCCTGAGGGCTCGTGGCGTAGCTCTAGCCAGTTGCTACCAAAGACCTTCCCGGGCATCTGGTGGCGCACGCCCGCAAAGATGACGGCCGTGCACCCGCACGCGCTGCGCTCGTCTTCGAGTGGCACCTCGCCGCGCACGGCCCATGGCCGATCTCCGCAGGCGCCACTCGCGCCACCAGCACTCGACGTCGTGCGGCCAGTCCGCCGCACTGCCGCCGCGATCGACCGGGCGCACGACCGCGCGTCGCTCTGCCCGAAGGCGGGGCCGCTCGCCTCATCGAGCTGCCATCCGCCGTCGAGCCGAAGTGTCACCCTGGTGACACTTGAAGTTGTCGGCGCGCGCCGCTTGGCTGTCGCGGTCTCGTCGAACTTCGCAGTCTTGCGCATGTGGGTGCCCTCGTGAAAGAAGTGGGCTTACTTGTTAACAGTGAAACGAGACACAGAGAAGAACTGCAACCAAATCTCTTGGAAACTCAGGAGCTGAAGCGGAAGTCACACAGACACATTCACATTCACACACAAACATTCACACCATGGCGGGTACCGCGCGGGGGCGGTTTAGGAGGGCGACATGCCCATGGTGAGCTTGAAGCTCATGGCGGGGGCAGCGAGGAGTATGGTAGTTGCGTTCGCGAGAACGACGGCTGCCGAGATAGCCGCGCGATGGTGTGCAAGGAAGGTGTGGGGGGAGGTCCGCGAGAGGCCATACCGGGTGGAATCATGGGTGGTCGGCGCGCGCGCGTGTTTACCAAGTGCTCGCAGCGCGCGGTCGAAGGTGGGGGAGAGCGCTCCCGTGGTCTCGGTAACCAGGAGGGTCACCGGGTGACCGCGGCGCGCGCGCGCTGCTGGGCGTCGGCGTAGTCGTGGTCGCGTGTCTCGCGGACCCAGCCCTCGTGAGCGCCTGTCTCTTGAGGCTCAAGACTCGGGCTCGTGCTACTGTAGGAATTCTTGTGGTCGTTGGGAGCGTACATAAGTCCGAATTGATCAAGAGCGATTCGGAGAATTTCGGGATGTTTGAGCGCCGTCTCGGCAAGGGTACGCTCTCACGGCCTTCCCAAACGCCTCCGCGCATCGCTATCTCTCAAGGGATTTCTTGCTTTCTCTGCTCCGTGCATTGCAGCGGGCGGCTGCTTTCAGATGCCGTTGAACGTCGATGCGCTGATAGCAAAGCTACTGGCCGCCCGCGACAGTGCGTGCGGCCGCCGCTCGAACGCCGCGTGGGCGTTCAGTGCTAAGGCAGCTGCGCGGCCATCCTCGCTCCCGCTGGTCGCAGCTCACCGTTGCCCGTGCTCTGCTGTTCGCAGAAAAGCCGGGCGCGCAGGTCGGTATGACGCGCGAGGAGCTGGAGGATCTCATCACCGAGGCGCAGATCATCTGCGCCAAGCAGCCCGCGCTCGTCGAGGTGGAGGCGCCCATCCAGATCGTGGGCGACATTCATGGGCAGTACCACGACTTGTTGCGGCTGCTCGACCACGTGGGCTACCCGCCCGACAATAACTACCTCTTCCTGGGCGATTACGTCGATCGTGGCAAGAACGGCCTCGAGTGCATCGCGCTGCTGCTCTCGTACAAGATCAAATACCCGGAGAAGTTTTGGCTGCTGCGCGGCAACCACGAGTCGGCGCCGATCAACCGCATCTACGGCTTCTACGACGAGTGCAAGCGGCGGTTCAACATAGGCCTGTGGAAACGCTTCCAGGACGTTTTCAACGTGCTGCCCTTCGCCGCCATCGTCGATGGCAAGATCTTTTGCCTGCACGCGGGCCTCTCGCCCGACCTGCACTCGCCCGACCAGATTAAGGAGATTGCGCGGCCGACGGAGGTGCCTGACCGCGGGCTGCTGTGCGATCTGCTCTGGTCGGACCCGGAGGCGGACATTGCGGGCTGGGCCGAGAATGACCGTGGCGTCTCGTACACGTTTGGCGCAGACGTCGTCGCCAAGTTCCTGCAGAAGCATGACTTGGACCTGATCGTGCGCGCGCACCAGGTCGTCGAGGACGGCTTCGAGTTCTTTGCCGACCGGCAGCTGGTGACGCTCTTCTCGGCGCCCAACTACTGCGGCGAGTTCGACAACGCCGGCGCCGTGATGAGCGTCGACGAGGACCTCATGTGCTCCTTCCGCATCCTCAAGCCCGCCGACAAGACAAAACTGTTGACCGCGGCGAACGGCGGGCAGCCTGCTGCTAACACCCCCGAGAGCAAACCCCTCGCCGCCAACCCCTCGCCCCCGAGGCGCAAGCAGTGAGGAGGATGCTACTGCCGCATTGTGCGTGCGCCGTCCTCGCCGCTCGTTCCTGAGCGCACTCGAGCTTTGGCGCCCGCCCTAGTCGCGATTCGCCCTCGTCGCCTCACGTGTCACGTCACGTCTGCTGTCGAATGGCATTTTAAAAATTCATAAAAATGTTTACCGAGCGACGAAGAGAGGATACACGATACAGCCACAAAAAACCTAGAGACGCGTGGAGTACTCCGTGGTATCTCCGAGCCGTCATCCGATACGTCGTCTACGGCGCGAGACCAGGGCCGCACGCCCCGTCGCCCGCGCGCCGCTCTAACGGTCCAACATTGACACACACGTAACCCACGCCTCAACGGAAGAGAAATCAGCCTTCACCGCGCGGCTCCCCTTACCCGCTTCCGCTCACCCCCGGCGGCACAGCATGTAGAATGCGGCACAGCGCGTATGGCATGCCCAGCCCGCAGTACGCCCTTCATCTTGCCGGAGAGACGACTCGCTAGGCACAGGCTCGCTGCTCGATCGAGGTACCCCTGCCCATGCCATTCAAAGTGTCGTTGCTGTTGCTCTTGTGTGCCGCTAGACGCTCAGTAGGCCCACGCGAGCGTGACGTCGCGCCTCTCGAGTTGCAAGGTCGTCCTGCGCGTCTGGCGGGGCCGCAACGCATTGGGACTCCCTTGCAGACTCCCTTGCAGGCTGAGCGCGCCGACGGACTCGGGGTCGTCGTAGCGGCGCTCGCGCAGCCGAGAGGCCGCCTCGAGAGAGCAGAAGGCCGCGAAGAGTGCGTCCGCCGACTGCGCGCCCTCCTCACCCCCCTCGCCCTCCTCGTCCTCCTCCCCCTGTTCACTCGCCTCCTCCTCGGCCGAAGCGCCGTGTTGGTCAAAGTCGAGCGTGAGCGGCAGGGCGTACTCGACCGTTGGCGGTGCGTACGGCGAACTGACGAGACTGACGAGTTCTCGAGCGTACTGAGGCGATGGGGCTCCCATGCTCGCCTCCTGGGCCTCGTCGGCTTCGTCAAAGGGGCTGCCGCCACGCATGCCGCACTCGGCTTCGTCAAAGCCACGCATGCCGAAGCGGCACTCGGCCGCACGCAAGCCCCAGCGCCCGACGCTCGGGTCGTCGGCCAACCCGCCCGAGCCGTGGTCGACGGCCTCGGCGTCGAGCCGAGCGCTCAAGTCGGCGCCGAGGCGAGCTGGAGCCCCGAGAGGCTCGTCGCTGAGGGGGCTGTGGCGCGCGCCTGCCTCGGCAAAGGAGCCGCCCACGACGGCGCGCAGCCCGCCCATGTGCATCCCGTCGTGACCGTCCTCGATGGCGTCTGGGTGCGTGAGGCGCAGCGTGCTCGTGGCGTCGATGAGGCGCTCCATAGCCGCGTCGATCAGGCGGCTCATGGCGCCATCGAGGGGCGACGGGGGCTCAAGCGCGGTGCCATCGAGTGGGGTGCTATCTGCCTCGAGCCCTGCCGCCACCTCCAGCCCACTCACCGCACTCACCACGAGCGCGGGCGACACGGCGAGCGGCACGGGTGCGCCGGGTGCGCCGCCAACGGACTCCGCCGAGCTCGAGGACGAGATTGCGGAATCGGCGCGCGAAGCTTCGCGGGGCATCGCTTCACCGACATGCAACTCGGCCGTTGGCGCGCCTGGGCAGGGGTTGGAGCACCGAATCTTTTTGCTCGTCTTGCGCCCGCCGCACACCTTGCAGTTGCACACGAACCCGTCGTCAGCGCGGCTCTTGCTCAGCGTCCTCGGGAACGCCCCACGTGGCGTGCTCGATGGCACGGCCGGCGACTCGGCCGGGTCGGCGCCGTGTTGGGCGGTCGGGTCGGCGGGCGCGACGCGCACGGGCCCGAGCACGTCGTCGGGCTCAGGCACGAGGGCGACGTCGTCGTACAAGCTCGAGCGGAGCAGGTGCAGTTCGTCTGTCACGCCGTGGTGGATCTCGTCGTCGACCTCGTGCTCGAGCTCATCGTACATCTCGTAGATCTCGTCGACCTCATGCTCGAGCTCATCATACAGGCTCGCGAGCCGCCGGGGCACGAACGCGTCGAAGGCTGGGGCGGGCGCCGGGGCGGGCGCCGGGGCGGGCGCCGGGGCGGGCGCCGGGGCGGGCGCCGGAGGGGCACTCGGCAGCTCGTGCGCCGCAGCCTCCTCGGCAAGGGGCAGTGGCACCAATGCATCGGGGAGCAGCACCTCATCATCCTCGTCCTCGTCCACCATCGTCGTCATCGCGCTCCGCAACACGCCCGGTACGACGCCCCGAACGTTCGTAGCCTCGGCCACGCCAACTGCCCAGGACCGCGGCGGCTGCATCGGCAGGCTGCGCGGCTCGTCCTCGTCGTCTTCAGTCAAGACGAGAAGCACGGCGTCGTCTTCGTCCTCCTCGTCGTCCACGGATCCGAGGGCGAACGCGACCACATCGCTGCAACCCTCGCTGTGTTCACAGCCGCCCTCGCTGCCCTCACAGCTGCATCCCGTGCTGCTGCCGCCGCCGCCGCCGCTGCTCGGTGCCACGAGGGTCGCGCTGCTCGGCGAAGAGGGCGCCTCGGTGGCCGCTCCCGTCAGTGTCGGGCTGCGGGGGGAGATCGAGGGGGAGATCGAGAAGCGGAAGGCTGCCGACGCCATCGCTCCAGTACCGGGCGGCGACAAGGTGGGCGGCGACAAGGTGGGTGGCGGCAACGCGGGCGGCGGCAGCGCGGGCGGCTTCAAAGCCACGTCCTCTGGCGGCGTAGCAGCCAGTTTCGGTGGCGGCGGTCCCTCCTCCATCGCCTCGGAGTCATCCCCAGAGGCCCCAGCCCATCGGCCCGAGAGATGGCACCACACCTGACGAACCCCACTTGGGCCCTTGGGCGCGGCGCCCTTGTGCTGTCTGTGGGAAACCTCGGCGGCGGCGAAGCGCGCATCCACGGCCACCCAGGGAGGGGCGGCGGCGGCAGCGTCATGAATGGCCGGTGTGTGAATGGCCGGGGTGGCCGGGGTGGCCGGGGTTCCGGCGTTGGCGGCCGAATCCGCGGCGTTGTCATCAACGGCGTCATCAACGGCGTCGTCAACGGCGCCGGTATCCAACGGGCGCTTGCTACGCCGCGAAGACGACGGATCCGCCGCGCGCTTGCGCGGCGACGTGTCCTCTGAGGGCGAAGGGGCCTCGGCGGATTGCAGCTCGCGCACCGAGCGCGGCAGCTCCTCGAGCCATGGAGGCGAGATAGCCGCCGAGATAGCCGCCGAGGATTGCAGCTCGCGCACCGAGCGCGGAAGCTCCTCGAGCCATGGAGGCGGCTCTGCAATCGTGCTCACCAGCCTGGCGAGCAGGCTCGACAGCGCCCGACGAGGGGCGCCTTGGGGCGCGACAGCCGAGTCACCCACGTCGAGAGGCGCGAAGGCTTCGGTCTCCAGTTGGACAGCATCCGGTTGGGCAGCACCCGGTTGGCACGTCACGCGCACCGCCTCGGCGCCGGGAAGAGACACACGAGCCTCCTCGGCAGCGGTGTGTGAATTGCATACAAGCGCGTGTGAAATGCGTGCAGGCGGCGGCACGGGCGACACGATGGGCGGCGGCGGGGCAGGCACCACGGCCAACATCCGCGACATGATTGCAGCCGCATGAGAGGGGGGGGCAACGGCCCTGCGAACGGAGAACTGCGCAGCAGGTGCGGCCGCCGCGTCGGAGGCAGCCTCGTCGCATGGGCCAGTCTTCGTCTCGGACGGCTGTGGCGGCGAGCGGAAGCTCAGGCGGACGCGCGGCACGGCAGCGCTCGCCCGCTCCTTGCCAGCCCGCTTGCTCGGCGGCGCTGCCGCAGCTGCGCTCGCGGTGGTCGCGGCCGGTCGAGTGCACTGGGGCGCCGCGGACTCGTCTGACGAATCACGCTGCACGAAGCCGGCGGGGAGTGGTACTTGCAGCGCGCCGAGCACGGGGGAAAAGGGCGAGCAGGCCGCTGCCGCAGCACACTGCGGCGGCGTCAGCGGCGCTTCGGAAGCAGCCCGTGTGGCTGTAGCTGCGGTCGTCGCCGCCGACGGTGGGTTCACGGAGCACGTCGCGGGGGGCAAGGCGACTGATGCCGTGGGCGGCAGGGAAGACCTTTGCGGCAGAGGCTGGCGGGGTCGCTTGTGGTCTGTCGAGCTCGGCAAGTCGATGCTGCTGCCTCGCAGCCGCTTGGGACGCCCGCCATTGGCGTCCTCCTCGTCATCCGTCGAGGTTGGCGTGACTGTAGGGACGCTGCTGCCGCCCCCTTCGCTGCTGCTGCATCCTGTCGAGGCGGCGTCGCTGCTGCTGCATCCTACTTCGCTGCCAAAGTTGGCAGCTCCACGGCTGCGTCCTGCCTCGCTGCTGCTCGTCGCCTTGGCGCCGGCGCCGTCCGCACCACCGCCCCCGCGGCTACTGCCGCCGCCATTGCCCGTAGCCGTCGCAAGTCCAGGTGTGGCCGAGGCTTGCAGCAGCAGCTGCTGCTGCTGCTGCTGCTGCTGCTGCTCGCGCTGCTGGCGCTGCTGGCGCTGCAGCTGCTGGCGCTGGCGCTTGGCCGCCATGCCCGCGAAATTAGCCGCCATCAGGGCCATCTGGGCCGTCAGCCGGAGGGGCCGGTGCGCGCCGCTGTCCGCCGCGCCGCCGCCGCCGCCGCCGCCGCCGCCGCCGCCGCCGCCGCTGCCGTCTGCTGGCGCGTGAGCGCCGTTGCCGCCCCCGCTGGTGCCGCCGGCGGCGCTCGCAGCGGCGCACTGGCACGCGTCCGCGACGGCCTGGCACGAGGGCGGCAGCACGGTCGCGCTCGAAGCGTCGCCCCGAAGAATGGCGGGGTCGTCAAGGTCGAAGCCGAATCGGACTGTGTACAGCCGTCGTTTGATGAGGTTGCCCGCGCCGCGGAACTTGTCCTGGATGGACACGAGCACGATGGTTGCGCCTGGAGGCAGGTGGTACCCCATGCCGCCCAGGTGCACCATCGAGCGGTGCAGCCGCGCGCCGCGCGCGCCGCTGGCGTTCGCGCCGGCACAGCTGCCCGGGGCAAAGCCCGGCGCACCACCCGCTGCGTCGCCTGCCGCGCTGGCGTCGGAGGGCTCCGAGAGGAAGCAGACGACATCGGACTCACCTGGCATCCACTCGCGCACGCCCGAGCGCGACACGTAGGAGCACGCGCCGCGGCTGGTCTGGAACGTCTCGGGAGCCGCGGTTGCCACAACGAGCGTCGACGAGACGAAAGTGATCCCGAGCTCCGCGTCTGGATGCAAGGAACGCCAGGCCTCATCATTGGTCGTGAGGCCAAGTGGACCGGTGAGGTTCAAGTACACGGGCGGCGCGGGCGCGGCGCGCGCGCCCTTGGCCACGCGCTCGAGCAGCGTGCGGCCGATGAACGCGCGGCTTGCAGAGTAGTCGTGGCTCCCGTCGCGTGCTGCGCGTGCGAGCGCGCCGGCGCCACCGCACGCAAGTAGAGTGTACCCGACGGCCTGCTCGCGCTCCCAACCCTCCTCGCGGCAGAGGTAGCCGATCTGCGGCTCGAAGGCGCCCACGTGGATCCACTCGACCGACTCGGGCCGCCCCGCGCGCATCCTCTCGGGAGCGGCGCACCTCTCCTGCCCCTGCAAGCGCAGCTGCTCGGCGCGCACGCGTCGCCACTCGACGCGCCAGCCGGAGTCGGGCTCCTTGAGTGACTCGCGCTCGCGCCGCTCCGCGTCGGACACGAGCCCGTCGATGGCCGGATCCCCCATTGGGGCGTGCCACCAGCAGATGGGCTGGTCCTTGCCTGCGGGAGCGCAGTGGCTGGCGCATCGCGCAGGCCACTTGGCCTCGCACTCAGCGCACGTGCCTACGGAGTGCACGCGGCTCGCGATGCGCGGCCAATCGGCCCGCTTCGCCGCCTTCGCGCTGATCCGTTCCGCCGCCGCGCCGCCCTGGAGGTGCGCGTCCGCTGTGTGCAGCCCGGGAGACTGGTTCTTTGTCGGCGAGGCAGGCGTATTGGTGAGGGCGTGCGAACCCGGCCGCAGGGGACTGGATTCGGTGTCGTCGAGGACGATCTGGTACCCCGACCAGGGCACCGGCATCGCCGCCCCTCAAAAGGCGACACCGCCCGCCAGGAGACGCGCCGAGGGCGGGCTCGGCTTCCTTTTGCCCTTCACCGTGGCCCGCCTCTCACAGACGTTCACACCGACGAGTTTCGTGAAATTTGCCCTGAGGCGCATGTAGCACTCTTCGTACCCGGTATCCATTTAAGTTAATTGGATATAGTTTGCGAACAAAAGGGTAACGTTATGCGTGTATTCATATGAACAAAAGGATACATTTTTGAACCTCAACGCTCACTACTTGTACTCCTGGATGGCCGCGCTGGGCGGCCCCGTGAAGACCGTTCCGATGCCGCTGCGGGATTTTTTGTGCCGCCGCGCGAACATCGCGGCGGAACGGGTCGACGGCTTGGTCAGCCTGCTGCAGGAACATTGGGTCGATGACGTGCGCACTCTGCGTGAGTGCTTGCCGTCGCTTGAGAACAAGCTGCCCGCGGCGGCCTTTGTGGCCATCAGCCGCGCCATCGAGCAGGCCCCGAGCGAGCTGTTCGACCCGGTCACGGCCACATTGCAGGGCGAGGGCGGCGGCTGTGGAAGCTCGAGCACCGACGCCGCGACCGTGCCGGCAGCAGCTGCCACCCTCAGGCCCGAGCACGAGGCAATCTTGCTCTTCCAGCGCCACCAAGAGATGGAGGCGGTGAAGAGGCGCGAGGCGTTTCGCGCGGATGTGCGCCGCCACCGTCAGCTCGTGCGCCGGCTGCGGCCGTGGCCGTGGGTCATCTCGCCCGACTCTCAGACAGCGGCCTTGTGGGAAGGTCTTGTGGTGCACGGGTGCGTGTTCGCGGCGCTGGTGACGCCCTTCGAGGTGGGCCTCCTCGACCTGCACGACGACGGCCTCTGGATCGCCAACCGCGTCGTGGACGGTCTCTTTGGCCTCGACGTGCTCCTCTCGCTTGGATTCCTCGCCTACCGCGAGGCTCCACAGGCGGGCGGTAGGCTCGTCCGCGAGCCACGTAGGATTGCGTACCGCTACGCGCGCAGCGGCGCGCTGCTGATCGACGTGCTCGCCGCCGTGCCGTGGGAGCTTGTGCTCTTGCTGCTCAGCGCAGGGCCCAAGGCGATGCTCGTCGGCGCAGACGCGACGGGAGTGCGCGCTGAGAACGCACGGCTCGTGCGTCTCGCGACGCTTCTCCGGCTGCTCAAGCTGGGCGCGCGGCTCGGTCGGTTTGGGCGCGCGCTTAGCCGTTGGGAGCGGCCGCGGGCCGTGTGCTTCGGTCTCGTGCCCGCGCACACGGCCGTGCTCCTCCCGTGCGTGCTCGCCAGCCTCGCGCTCCTCACCCACTGGCTCGCATGCCTTTGGGCGTACGTGGGGCGAACGGCGCGGACTCTTGAGCTCTCGACTGGCTACGGGGCGTCGTCATGGATCGATCACGCGGGCCTCCCCGCCGACGTGTTGCCCCACGTGCTCTATGCCGCCGCGCTGCAGCCTGCGATCGCCGCTGTCCTCGGCGGCGTCGCCACCGGCGGCGGCATACCCGCTGGAGGCTTGATGATGTTGCCCAATTGGAGGGTCCTCGGCATTGGCGGGAGCACGACGGTCGAGGGTGGAGGCGCGACGGCGACGGCGGAGGCATCGGAGGCGCCGGAGGCGCCGGTGCGCATGCCCGCTGCCGCCGTGCTGAGCGATGGCGAGGCGTACGTGCATGCAATCATGCTCTTGGTGGGCGGCGCCGCTTGGGCAGCCGCCCTGGCCACATGCTGCTGCGCCGCGACAACTAGCTGGCCGCAGCTCGGGCTCGCGGCGGCCGAGTCGGCACAGCTCGAGGTGCTCTGTGGGGAGCGCCGGCTCCCTCGCGCGCTCGCCACACGCCTCGGCGGGTACCTCGAGCACGCGCGCGCGCCGCTCGCGCAAGTTGTAACGGCCAAACGCGTGCTGAGCGCCACCTCATCGAGGCTCCAGGGCGACGTGGCGATCGCCCTCTCGCGCCCGCTGCTGCAGCGCGTGCCCTATTTTGGCAAGTCGCTCGGGCTCGAACCGGACTTCCTCGCAAGCATCTCCCTCGCTCTCGAGCGCGCCGTCGTCGGACCACGCGACCTTCTCTCCGCTGATCGGCTCACAGTCATCGAGAGTGGTCGAGCGATCCTCCGCGGACGCCTCCTCCTCCCCTCCAGTCACTTTGGCGAGGCCATGCTGGTGACGCTCCCCGTGCTGCGCGATCGTACGCCGGCGATTGCCCTCACCTATGTGAGCAGCGTCACCCTCTCGCGTACGGCTCTCGTCGACGTCTTTGCCGCTGCCCACTACCCCCGCGCCGCCCACGCCGTGCGGCGCGCCGCGGTGCGCATGGCGCTGTGTCGCGCGGTGCTGCTCCTCGCGGAGCGCCTGCGCGCGGCGCCGCCTGTTGGCCAAGGGGGCGGGCCCTCACCCGTGCTGCTCAGTGTGAAGCCGTTGCACGAGCTTCTGCTCGAGGGCGACCAAGCGGGCGCCGCGGGCGCGAGCGCACGTGCGTGGTCGGTGGGAGGGGGAGGCGCGTTAGGAGGCGCGTTAGGAGGCGCGTTAGGAGGCGCGAGCCCGGGGGCCTTAAGCGCGGCGTCCCTTGCCGCTGCCGCTGCCGCCGCCGCGAAGGCGGCCGCGCGCATGGATCGGGATGGACGGCGGGGAGCGATCGCATCGGTGCCCGTCACGGCGCTCCGCCCACCCGACGCGGAGGCGCTCGCCGAGGCGCGACTGCGCTCGCAACTCGATGCATGCACCGGCCGCCTGGAGGCTGCCTTCGACGTGCTCGCTGCGCAGTGGCAGCATCCCTCGACGACGACAAGGACGCCTTATCGCCCCGGCACGTCGCGCGACAGGCTCGGCTCGTCGCGTAACCGTTACTCGCTCTCGCCGCCGCGGGCCAGCCGCACGGTGCGCGCGCGCCGCAACCACCATCACGCGCGCTACCCGGCGGCACCCACGTTTGTGGTGCCGCGCGACGGGCTGCCCGCAGATCACATGTCGCACGAGCTGCCGAGGACGCTCGATGCGGTCAGCTGCTAGACGGCGGACATGTCGACAATCTAGACTCAGCGCGAATCCACGTATCCGTCGTATCATATGTGTTGCAAGTAATCAAGTAATCGCGTGAAGAACACTGAACGCTTCGTCTTGCGGTGACAAACAAACATTGAAACATACACCCGCAGTTTGGGCTTTGGCACGCGCAGACTTACGCGGTACATCCAACATCGGATGCGGAGTTTCAGCGAAGTGATTTCACCTTCAGCACATCTGACATCGATCATCGTCAGTGTTGGTTCAGCTACACGGGAGGGGTGTTTTGTTTTCACACGTGTCGGCGGTGTAATTTTCCATTCCTCTCGAAATGAAGCCCGGTTGTGTCGTGTTTCTTGAGCAGGCGGCATATGCCGATGCGCCAGCGCCGCATCGAAGTCAGCCTCGTCGCTATCATGATGGTTACCGTGTCGGACGCCCTCACGATCACCGTTTGCCAGGGCGGTGCTTGCCAGCGCAATGGGGCGGTGCAGCTGTTGCAGGCGCTCCAGAGCCTCTCCAGCGGTGAGGATGTCACTATCACGGCCGCGCCGTGCTGCTCCATCTGCCCTAGCAAGGATATCGTGGTCAAGCAGGGGAGCAAGCAGCAATTTGTCAAGGGACGCTCGACATTGGCTACGCTTCTCGAAACGGCGACGGCGGTCCTGACAGAGCTTCCGGGAGTTGCTCCATCGACCAGCCTGATCGAAGCTGTCCGCGCCAAGTTCATGGGTGACGAGGCGCTGCGCCAAGGGCAGTGGCTGGCCGCTGCGGAGCAGTACGACTTGGCGCTCGGTTCGGACGAGGCCGCCGCCATACTCGCGAGCCCGGCCGAGCATGCGCAGCCGCCGGCTGCGCCGGCTCCGCTTGAGTGGGAGAGCTCGGTGTGGCACGAGACGCGGTGGCAGTCTTCGCTACGCTTCGACGAGTCGGTGACGGCCTTTGAGTTCGGCGTGTGCGCAAACGAGGCGGTGAAGCTCACGGGCGCGACGATCGACGACGAACTCAATCTCCGCGGCGAGCTCGAGATGGCAGAAGGCTACGGTACCTTTTGCATCGCGATGACGCCGGACGGGCGCTCCTTCACGGGAGTGTGCGTGCTCGAGCAAGGCGAGGAGGAGCCTCCGTGGACCTCTGATTGCACCTCGGAGAGCCCCTGATTGCCTCTGATTGATCCTGATCGACTCCGACTCAGACTCATCAGGCGAGGAGCATCCGTGGACCGGCAGCCGCTCACCCGCGGATGGTGGTGGTGGCGCCGACGAAATCGCACCTCAGCTCTCGTGGCTCATCGAGGCGCTCATCGGGCGCTCGCGAGCGCGCACGCAGATCGCGCAGACCGACGGCGCGGTGCAGGACGCGGAGGCGGCCGTGGCGCTGGCCGGCCTGACACCGCGCTGCTGGGACGCGCTGGCGACCGCGGCAGCCGCTGCGGGCTTGGAGGAGCGCCGCTGTGAAGCGGAGGTCGAGGCGAGGTGGCTCAGGGCCGAGGGCCCTGATGATGTGAGATAACTATCGTCGGTCAATTGTCGTCGGTACGACTTGAGAGGTTTTGTTCGAAGGTTTTGTGAACAATCCGAACAAAGACGCTTTCCGTTTCTTTCCGTGGGCGATCATGCGGTATCATGCGTGACGATTCCGACAAACATACTCATCACAACGAGGACAATCTCACGTGCATCGGTAATTTAAGTTTAAACGACGTTCTCGCGGGCACGTCAGCGCACAGCGGCACATGGTCAGCGGATTTATACGTCAGAATCACATATCACGATATCACAAGGCAAGGGTGGGGATGAACCAGTTACCTAGTTAACTGCTTAACAGGCACTAAGTGGCAGTTTTAAAACTGTTACCACTATCTGGCAGCTGCCAAAACCCCACCACCCAACCAGTTAA
>PJAB01000643.1:0-22706 GCA_002887195.1 Chrysochromulina parva | reverse complement strand
ACCCTTCTTGCCTCTTCCGTCCGTGCGCGTGCGCATGGACTACGTTCACGCGCGTGTGGTGCGGTATTGCGATTCTCGCTTCTTCGGTGCTCTCGTCTCCCGATTCCCGGTCGTGTTCGCACGCGCGCCGACCACCCATGATTCCACCCGGTATGGCCTCTCGCGGTCCTCCCCCCGCACCTTCCTTGCACACCATCGCGCGGCTATCTCGGCAGCCGTCGTTCTCGCGGACGCAACTACCATACTCCTCGCCGCTCCCGCCATGAGCTTCAAGCTCAAAACCGCCCCCGCGCGGTTCTACCCGCCATGGTGTGAATGTGTGTGTGTTAATGTGAATGTGTGTCTGTGTGACTTCTAACACACGGGACACACACCACACGGGACACAAACGGGACGCACGGGCGCACACGGGCATACTGTTCACACCGACGAACCTCACAACCATCCCAACCCGCCAACGCACCCACACACGCACGGTACCGCGCGACGACCGAAACCGCGGCCGACTCAACAGCCGCAGCCCCGGAGCCGACCGCTCCCCGCGGCCGATTCAGAAGAGGCCGCCCCCAGCGAACCCGACCCTGCCGCCACCCGCTCCCAGAGCGCCTCCCTGCGCCTGCTCGAAGGCGGTACATGTTGAGGTCAAGGCTCAAGCCTCTCTGGTTTATGTATTTCGATTTCCATCACCTTGTACAGTTGTGCTGTCTTTAGTTCTTAATGCTGACCTATGACAAAAACATGCTAAATGCCATTATGAGCTCACTCAGTTTGTAATCAGGGTATGAGGAAGGGGTGCAAATCCAGATATTAATCCCTCCCCTACCCCCTTGGGTAAATCACTCAGTTTGTAATCAGGGTATGAGGAAGGGGTGCTAATCCCTCCCCTACCCCCTTGGGTAAAATGCTGAACTTTTCGAAACAAAAGCTGGCGTGTGTCGATCGATGCTGACCTTTTCGCTGCGAAAAACACGTAATACACATCCCGAACGAAACGTCAAACGTGAAACGACTACACAGCACTAAAACAAACACGTCGTGGTTGCAAGGTTCGATCCTCTTGTAGCCACACCCTAGCGGCACTCCGGATGCGTTGCATGCATGACTATCCTCACAGACCCTGTGATCACTCTGAATGCACGGTTGACAAGCTCCTACGCAGCCACTTACTACCCGTGGTGATCAGCAGACTGCGGGGGAGATTGCGCGAGGGCGATTTCTGCGAGGGAGGCGCCAGCAGTGTGCCATCGAGTCACGGGCGTAAACGGGCCGGCGCAGGGTGAGGCGGGCCACGGCAGCAGCAACGAGGCGGCCACAAGGCGGCCACAAGGCGGCCACAGGGGAGGTACGCCAGTACACTCACGCCTTATTGTGCTGCCCGTATGTGACCATCTCCTGCTGCCCGCCGCTCGGCGACGAGGCGCTGTACCAGCGGCAGAACCTGTGCGCCTCGCACAGGCAGACGACGGCGCACCAGATCACGACGAGCGCCACCGAGACGTTATAGTACTCTCTGTCGTAGTAGGCATCGGCGAGCTCGCCGCCGGAGATGAGAGAGGCGAAGGAGAGGCCGACCAGAGCCCGACCAAGCCATCGGTGGCCCCACTCCCAAGCCACGCGCGCCGACGAGGGTGCTTCGCCAGCCTTGGGCTTGTGCGGGCGGAAGTAGGCGTTCACCGGCTGAATCAACATGACGGACGTGAGGATCACACCGATCTTCTTGTGCGCGTCGTTCACGTGTTCCTCCACAGTGGCGAGGGAGATGATCGAGGCGACGAGCGTGATCACCACGGCGCTGTACATGCACGCACGGTGGACGACGAACCACGTTGCGGGCGGCGCCGGGGCGGGCGGCGCAGGGTCCGTCGCCATCGCCTTCACCGCGGTCAGGGCGGCCGCCGGCTTGCCGTAGCGCGCGACGACCAGCCCGAGGGGAGCGAAGAGGCCCCACGCAATGAGCATCAGGATGCCGTGCACCTCGAACTTCATCTGCTTGTCGGAGACGATGGCATACTCGGGCAAGTACGGCCTCGGCGGTGGAGACGGCGCATCGAAGAGCTGCAGGACCGCAGGGGCCGTCACGCTTGCGACCGTCACGCCAAGCGCAGTGCTCAGCGCCGTCGGAGTTGCCGAGCTGAGCGCGCTCGATGCACTCGTCGCATCCATCATGGTCGGGTACGTGACCGTGGCGAGGACGATGATCGAGCCCACCATGAATTCGAGCGAGATGGACACCGCCGGGACATCAAGATACGTAGCGAGATTGGTGCGGAATGCGGCACGGTCGAACTCCTCAAAGGTGGCCGAGATCGTGAAGGTTGCCCGCACGGCTGGCGAGTATCGGGCACCTGGCGGTGCTGGCGACGGCGGCGGTGGCGATGGCGACGGTGGCGGTTGCGATGGCGTCGGCGATGGCGGTGGCGGCGATGGCGACGGTGGCGGTGGCGACGGCGACGGCGACGGCGGCGTCGACGGCGGTGGTGGCGGACGCTGCGGCGCGTTGAGCGGGACATTCGGGGGGAATGGCGACGGCGGCGGCGGCGACGGCGACGGCGGCGGCGGCGATGGCGGAGGGGGGGGCGGCGACGACGGCGGTAATGGTGATGGTGGAGGGGGCGGCGGGGACAGCGGGGGCGACGACGCGGCCAGGCGGGTCAGCGTACACGGTGCTGAGATTTGGACCGCCGTTCGGCCGGAAGCACGCCCGTGCTTGAGGGTGATCGTGGCGCCGGCGCCCGTCGTCGAGACGGTCGCGGAGTTGGTATTGTCGATGCGCAAACCGTCGCATTTGCCGCCAGTGAACGTCGCGCCGCCAGTGAGCTCCATCACGTATTGGCCTGGAGCGTTTGTTGTCGCCGTGAGCGTCTCGCCGGCGGTGAACGTGCCGCCGCACGCCTTGTTGACAAAGGAGGCCGTGCTCTGGGAATCGCTGACGGATGCGAAACTCATGATGTTGGTGCCCACAGTCAAGGCCCGCGAGCATTGCATCCATTCCGGGTAGCCGCTCGCTGCATGCAGCAGGAGGAGCAGCATCGGAGATTCCGCTTTTGTACCGGGAGAAAGGAGGAAATTTGCAGGAAATTGCTAAGAACGCGCCGCTTGCCTCCGCTGTCGAGGCAGGATGGGGCGCCGTGTCGCGCCACACAAGGGCACCAAGGACGCACAAGGGCGTCTCACGCCGTTCAAGGACGCGCCCGCGCACTTTAAGCCCAACCTGACTCCTAGCGAGATGCTCCGCAAGGGCATGCACGGCGGCATCTATTGGAATCCCAAGGGCGGCAAGCCGGGCATCCGGTACCCGCGCAACAAGTTCCCCAAGGGTATTCCGGGCGTGAGCATCGACGAGTTCCCGAAAGAGTGGTTCGAGGGTGTGCCCAAGGAGCTCTACCTGAGCCGGAGATACTCGACGAACAACAATTGCTACAAGGTCAAGTCGGGCCTTGACCAGGCCGGCTGGGAGTCGTCGGGCTGGATCACCGACCACGACCCGCGCGGGTGGACGCAATGGTACTTCCGCTTCTACAGCGGGCGCCGTCTCGACGACGGCGAGGACGAGCGCCAGATTGGCCGCTGGTCGGCCCTGGCGGGCGACAAGGGCCGGTGGAAGCAGAACCTGATCGCCAAAGTGATCATGCAGGGCGCGAGCTTCGACGACGTGAGCGTGAGCCCCGTGGTGCGCCAGACGCTCCTGCACTGGGCGTACGAGCTCACCGAGGCCGACTTTCTACACGGCGCCAAGCGTGTGCGCACGCACGGGGCGACGTATGTGCCACGTGACCAGCTCGTAGCCGTGCTCGCCCCCAGTGCGAAGGCAAAGCACGAGGCGGAGCGCGCGGCGGCGGCGGTGGCCGACGAGGCGCTGCCGACGGCGAAGTCCGCCGCCGAAGCCGCCGAGGCGCGCTCCAGGCGGGCCGAGCGTCGCGGCCGTGCCGAGCCAGCGTCCGCTTCGAGCCGCACCAGCGGAGCGGACGCTGACGCAGACGGGGGCGAGGAACGCGCGCCCAAGCGACGGCGCCAGGCAGCCCCAACGGGCGGCTGCGCGGCTGCGAGGCGATCGGCCGCGCCGCCGGCTGCGCCGTTGGTGCCGTATGAGCTTGAGAGGGAAGCAACCAAGGCCCGCAACCGAGCCAAGCTCGAAGAGCTCGGGCTCTCGTGAGAGTAGACTTGATGTCATGAGTGACCCCGGGCGTTGGGCTGGTCATGGTTGCGGACTTTGATCCCTAAGAATGCTGTCTAACGACTCCACGCATGCTAGAGCCCACAGCCGACCGTGTTGACCGGAGTGGAGCGCCGTTGGCGCGTCCGTGCCGGTGCACGGTCCGGAGAACTGCAACTGGTAATAGGACCATTGAATTTCATTGAATAGGACGTTCGCGCGCGGCGAGCGGCAAGGCGCACGCGCGCACCGCGCGGCCAGCACAAGACGAAAGCACATGCCAAGGCCATGGCCAAGGCACTCTTCTCTCTTGGCAGATCAACACGGCACACGCGCGACAATCATGGCGGTCATGTGGCACCGGCGAGGCGCGCGCCGCCGGCGCCGCGCGCGCGCGCGGTATAAAAATTATTCCGCACGACCTCCCTTGTGAGATGCTCATGCGTTGAGATGCCCTCGTCGTCACGTCTGTGTGGAAAAGCGTCCTCGTGGGCGTCCTCGTTTCGCCTCGACGCGTCCTCGTGGGCGTCGTCTGGTTTTATGCGTCTCGTGAGGTTATTGGCGCTCGGCACCGTCGCGCGGGTGCGCTGCATGGCCGACCAGTCCACACTCGCCGAGCTTTGCGTGAGCGACTTGTTGTTGGGTTCCGTGCCTTTCGAAGCAGTACTTGCACAACCCGGCGCTTTTTGCCCGAAGGCACCGTTGCTGCAGCTCAGGTGCATGCAAGCTCACTTGGCGGACTTGGTCGCAGAGTTGAAGAGGCTACGCTTCCTGGGAGACGACGAGTCAGCCTTGGCCGTCTCTGCGCGCTCCCTCGCGGACATGAGTTTACAAAGGTTTTGGCAAGGCGAGTTCGTCACCGCATGTGCTATGGCTAGGCTTGCCAGTCGTCAAGCAAAGACTGCAGTCCGACATCCGTACGTTGGGAGCAGCAGTTTTTGGACGGTGTTTCAGGGGGCGCTCGCAACCTGGGCGCCATTGTGTGTCCCGATAGCCACCTGCGTCGTTTCGACGCTACTACATCTGGCGCGGCGAGGACGAAGTACGAATCAGTAGTTGGACCCTCCTGGACCCACGAAAAGAGAGTAATATGTTGCGTTCGAGAATGCCACGCACTACCTGTAGCCGACATCCATGACATAGCAGTTGATGCTTTCCAGTTTGCGACCATCACGTGTATGCATGCCGGATCAAGATAAAACTGATCATTCTACATTTGTCATGGCGACGCTTTCAGCTGGACTCTGCTTGCCATATTGCAACGAGTGGACCTGCGAGAAGTGGGACTGCCTTGCCTGCGAGGCCCCACTCTGCCCTCGACCACCCTCAGCGCCAGCCTTGCCTCCTCACCCACCCCTGCAGCCTCCGCTGCCAATGCCGCTGCCGCTGCAGCCGTCATCAACGCCACCACCTTGGCCGCCGGCAGACCCTCAGCCGCCCGCGCCACCTTCGCTACCTCCGACGCCACCACACTCGCCGCCCTTGCCGCCGCACGCTCCATACACATGTTTACGTCATTGCAACCAATGGACCTGCAAAAATCACGACTGCCTCGGGTGCAGGGCTCCCATCTGCTTCTCGCCACCTACGCCGCCCAGCCGGCCACCCCCACCGCCTCATGCGCCGCCGCCAGATCCTGCAGCGCCGCCGTCGATGCCTCCACGGGCGCCGCCCTCGCCGCCGCCGACGCAGCCGCCGCCTTCGCCGCCGCCCGCGTCTCCACTACCCTCGTTGCCACCTTTGCCGCCCGGACTGCCGCCACCGCCGCTGCCACCCTCGCCGCCTCCGCTGCCTCCTGCTCTCCCCAGGCCGCCCATCTCACCGCCGTGGTGGTGGACGATTGAGAGCCAGAGCAACCTCGAGGTGCCGCCGCCACCGCCGCCACCCCCGACGCAGCGTCCGCATCAGCCGCCGCAACATCAGAAGCATGCCTGGTTTGCGCGACACAACTTTCTGCTCGGCCACTTTCTGCTAGGCGCGTTTGGGGCGGCACTGGTTTGCGTCGGCGTGCTTTCAATAGGTTTGCATCGCGCTCAATTCGGCGCTCATATTGAGCCTACTCACACGAGAGTTGCCAAGCAGAAGGCTAAGCGCTCCAGGCAACGAGGCTTGAGAGGAGCGCGCGAGGCAGGGGGGCACGAGGCGGGGGGGGACGAGGCGGCGGGGGGCGAAGCGGGGTGGGACGAGGCGGGGGTGGACGAGGCGCTGCCGTGGGCGCTGCCGTGCAGCGAGGCTTCCGTGGAGGCTTCCGTCAGGGCTCGACCCGCGCCTCCGATAGCACCCACCGGCAGCGCGGAGGCATCCGCGACCGAGAAGCTCGGGGACGCGGCGCAGGAGGCTACACAGGAGGCTCCTTCCATGCAGCTCGAGGAGCAGCAGCTCGAGGAGCAGTCCTCATTCGTTGGCTTCGTCGGATACCTGACGCAGCGCTACCTCACCTCGTTTAGCCCGGTGCTGCGAATGCAGCGGCACACAGGCTATGGGCGCGCGGGGCGCTACGAAGCGGCGTGAGTTTCTCCGAAGATCGCTCTGATTGTACCGATGTATTGAGCGCATTAAGCGCTCAAAACGACGCTCAAGCTCCTGCGGAGCTGCGTCGCACACATCCTTCCGTCCGATTTCTCCCGAACGTGAAGCCCGAATGATGCCCGATGCGCTCGAGGAAGAGTTTCCAAGTTTGCGCACGGTGTTAGTCTTCATCGTCCTTGCGACCGCCGCGGCCTCAATCTCCGAGACGCTGCGGAAGGCGGTGAACCTGCCGCTGGTCACGGGCTACATCCTCGCAGGTGTCATCTGTGGCCCGCACCTGCTCGCGCTGCTGTCCAGCACAGAGACGAAGCAGCTCGCTCGCATCGTCAACGACGACGCCATGGGCTTCATCGGCTTCTCAGCGGGTTCCAAATTTCTCCTCTCCGAGCTGCAAGGCTCACTCCGGCTCTTCCTGACTCTCCTCGCCGGCCTCGTTTGCGTCACCTATTGCTTGGTCTTCACGGGCTTCTTCTTCGCATCGCCGTGGCTTTCGCTCACGGCAAGCCAGCCGAACGACGTGCTCCCAGTCTGCCTTTTCATCGCGTGCCTAGCCGTCGCGCGCTCACCCTCATCGGCCATCGCTGTCGTGACAGAGCTGAACGCATACGGTCCGTTCACGACGGTGGCGCTCTCGGTGGTGATTCTGATGGACGTCGTGGTGGTGTTGCTATTTGCGCTCACAGTGCTGATGGTGCGTGTGGTCACGCCCACGCCGGGCGAAGACTCAGCCCCCGTCGGGCTGGTCCTCGGACTGTTTGCCTTCCAGATCGCCATCTCGGTCGTGCTCGGAGCAGCGCTCGGTGGCGTGGTGCATGGATTCATCACATGCACCGACGCTGGCGTAACTGTCTCTTCTCAGAAGGCGGCGAGCGACGAGACGGCCTGCTCCTTCTCTTCCGCCGCCGCCGCGACAGCCGCCATGAAGCCGTCGATGGCCTCACCAACGGCTCCGGTATGCGAATCGATTGCCTCCCTCATCAATGATTGCCTCCCTCATCACCAACGGCTCCGGTATGCGAATCGATTGCCTCCCTCATCAATGATTGCCTCCCTCATCAATGATTGCCTCCCTCATCACGAACGGCTCCGGTATGCGAATCGATTGCCTCCCTCATCAATGATTGCCTCCCTCATCACGAACGGCTCCGGTATGCGAATCGACCGCTCGTCTCTGCTTGCCTCCCTCTTCAATGATTGCCTCCCTCATCGATAGTTGCCTCCCTCATCAGGTGATCGACCGCTCGTCGCGCTCGCACCGAGCGGCGGTGCTTGCTTTCCTCTGGCTCGCGGCCAAGCTTGGGATTATGGTCATCGAATCGCTCACCATGCAGCTGCTCGGGTTTGGTATCTTCAAGGGCGAGGTCAACCTCTTGATTGCACTGGATTGCATCTGATTGAATCTGATTGCAGCCGCTCGGGTTTGGGATCTTCAAGGGCGAGGTCAACCTCTTGATTGCACTGGATTGCATCTGATTGAATCTGATTGCAGCTGCTCGGGTTTGGTATCTTCAAGGGCGAGGTCAACCTCTTGATTGCACTTGATTGCATCTGATTGAATCTGATTGCAGCTGCTCGGGTTTGGTATCTTCAAGGGCGAGGTCAACCTCTTGATTGCACTTGATTGCATCTGATTGCACTTGATTGCATCTGATTGCGCTTGATTGCATCCGATTGCAGGCGTTGGAGGAGCAGCTCATGGGCATCGGGCTGCATCAGCCTCTGGTCATCACGATGGCCGCCGGGTTTGTGGTGGTCAACTTCACACCCTCGCGCCGCTCCTTTCTACGCATCCTTCGAGATTCGTCAGAGCCTGTGTACGCTGATGGCCGCTGATGGCCACTGATGGCCACTGATGGCCACTGAGTGCCTCTCTCTCTCTCTCTCTCTCTCTCTCTCTCTCTCTCTCTCTCTCTCTCTCTCTCTCTGAGTGCCTCTGAGCGGCTCCGATGACCTCTCTCATCAGGTACCGGATGGCCTCTGATGACCTCCCTCATCCACTGATGGCCTCTGATGACCTCCCTCATCCACTGATGGCCTCTGATGACCTCCCTCATCAGATACATTGCCTTCTTCGCGCTCACCGGCATGAATCTCGCGCTCGAGGTCCTACTACCTCATCTGCCCGCGGCAGCGCTCATGTTCGCCCTCCGGCTGGCGGGCATCTCGATCGGAGCTTATTGGGGAGGCCGGCTGGGTGGCGCCGCGCCTAGCCATTATGAGCGCTACTGGATGGCATTTGTGACGCAGGCGAGTGCCGCTGGAAGTACACCTGAGTACACCTGAGTACACCTGAGTACGTCGGAGTGCGTCTGAGTGCATCTGAGTGCCTCTGAGTGCCTCTGAGTGCCTCTGAGTGCGTCTCATCGCTACCGGATTGGCGCCATCATCACGCAGGCCGGCGTCACCCTCGGGCTGGCCGCCAAGGCCTCCACCGAGTTCGGCACCTCCTTTGGGCCTCTCCTCGCCCTGACAGTGACCGCCGAGGTGCTCCTGAACCAGTTGCTTGGCCCCATTCTATTCAAGGCCGCGATCGTGGCTGTGGGGGAGGCGCACCATGAGCTAGGTCACCATGAGTGCGCCCCTGGCCAGACGCCGCCCCGCCTCGACAGCGCCTCGTCTGCCCACCCATCGCCGCGCTCCGTCCTCATCGTCGCCGAGCGGGCTGACACGCTCGCGACGGCGCTAGTCCAGCGGCTGCGGCAGCGTGGCTGGACGATCGTGCTCTGCGATCCCGAGCTGAGCGTCGTTCTGAGCGTCGTCGGAGGCGGGCCGCAGCAGCCGCTACCAGCCGGCGGCGCGGGCGCGTCTGCTACGGCCTCGGCGCGCACGACGGCCTCGGGGCTCGATACGGCGCTCGAAACTAGGCGATCGTTGCTCGAGACGTCGCTCAGCACTCCGCTTCTCTCGAGTCCGCAGGGAGGCGCGGCGGCCGTGTCGGGGCTCGAATGGGGCGACCGACACGGCGCCCAGCAGGAGCGCGCGCTCGACACAGCGCTTCGGACGGCCCTCGGGCGCCTCGAAACCCTCGACGTGCTTGCTTTTCTGCTGCCTGATGACGCATCCAATCTGGCGCTGTGTCGGCTGCTCAGCTCGTCGGCGCACCTTCTCCCGTCTATTCACAGGCGGCAGACGAGCATGCCGCAGCTCGTGGTGCGCGTGAACATCCCAACGGCCGAGGCTCGCTACTACACCGAGGAGGGCCTGAGCGAAGCCTTCCATGTGACGACGGTCACGGCACACGCGGCGCTCCCCAATCTGATCGCTGAGGTTCTCCATCCCCAATTCCCACGGTCATACATCCTCGACAACACGCTGCCCGAGCCGGCGGAGCTTGAGCGCGACGAGTGGTGACGTCGTCGATGGGCGAACCCACATACCAAGCTTGCTTGCTTGCCACACACCACGCTTGCGCGAGCCCGGGCTCAGTTACAAGTTTGCTCGACGAGACGCGCCAATTAAATAATTTCCAAATGGGTAGTATTTCCAAGTAGAGATTCTTCACCTTCCTCAAATGCCATCGAAGACTCCGGAATCAACGGAATCAACAAGACACGTCCGTATCTCGGCCTTTTTCCTGTGGACCCCAACTCGGTTACCGCCGTCCGCAAAAACCCAGCTACCCCTCCCCAGCAGGCGATTCGCATCAATGGAGAAGGGGGCAGGCGGTTCGGAGGATTCGTCTGAGTCGTCGATGCATGGAACCGTGGCAGTTCAGGAAGAGGAGGCGACCGTCTCGGAGGAGAAAGAGCAGTCTGAAGGTACTGCTGTACCAGCTAGTCGTTCGCTTCGCAAGCACACGGAAGAGCGGTTACAGGCTGTAGATGATTCTGCGTCGGTACTAGACAATGCAGACGTCTCTCAGCCAGGCGCAGGCCTTTCTTTGAGTGTCCCGGATGAGGCGACATCCACGTATGCACCGCCAGCGTTGAAGATGCTCGACGAGGTGATCAGCCCGGCGATTACCGGCCAGCCGTCCATGGTCGGCGCCGTGTCAGTAGCGGCGAGTAGCGGCGTGCCAACAACCACGAGGAGCGGCGTGCTCGCGGCTACGAGTAGCAGCGCACCAGCGACCACGAGTAGCGGCGCGCCAGCAGCCACCGGCAATACGGTGGCAATTGAGGCCAAAGATCTCACGGAGGGAGAAGACGGCAAGTTCACGGAGGGAGAAGACGGCAAGTACACAAGACGCTTGGCAAAGGCCTGCAGTCTATGCTCGGATAACCGTCTGAAGTGCATCATGCTGTCCACAGTCCAGTGCAAACAATGTACCGAGCGCGGCATTGAGTGCAAGCTGCGACTGGAGAAGAAGCGCGGCCGGCCGCGTATCACGGCAGACAACATCGAGCAACTCATGCAGCGCTCGAAAGAACGAGCGAAGAGCGCAAAGCCCAGAGGCGTGGAGCCTACTGGCGTTCGTGACAACGCCATCAACGAGTATGCCATCCAAGCGGCATACTTGGCAGGACTCCAAGCTGGGGCGCATTCTCCGCAGAACTACTACGGCTCATACTACCCGCCATACTGGCATCCAGCCGTGCCGGCCGTGCCGGCCCTGTCATATGGGGAAGTACGACCCGTGGCGATCGGTATGAGCGGCGACGCGCTGCTGGCCGGATGGGATGCGGTTCCGAGCGCACAAGGAACCTACTACCTCAACAGGACCACCGGCGAGAGCTACTGGACCAATCCAACTGGGGCGGCACCGCTACCGGCCGCTTCGTCACTCAGCACGCCGCCTGCAGTGGCGTACGTGCGACACATGGCCCAGTCGCTCGGCGCTCGCGGCATGCCCGCCATGTACGCCGCGTGCCAGCAGCACGAGGCCTCTGCCACTCAGCTCGGCTACGGCTATATGACTCCCGCCGTCCCATACGCGCCCGCCCCTACGCCAGCCTTCAACCTGAACACAGCGGCGATGGGCACAGCAGCGATGGGCGCAGCGGTGGCGGGAGCTGCGGCGGTGGGCACCTGCTTGCCAAGGTTCCTTGGCGTCACGCAGCGTGAGTTCCACCCGACTGTCGAGGTGGTCGCGGATGAAGTTCACCCGGGCGCTACACCTACAGGCCCGGTGCACGATGTGTCGCTAGATATGTCGCTATTCGCGCCTCTGGGGCATGGCGCGTACCTGCCGGGCAGCCCTAGCAGCTCATGTAGTTCTCAGAGAGCTTCGTTCAAACCGCACCAAGACGCACCTCAACATACTACGTAGGTACTAGGTAGGGTGAAAGGTCACAGACTACAGTAACCTCTAACGCGCAATGGTATAGTGCGGATCGGTGCGCGTGCGGGCACACCAGCCATCAGCCTCCACCACCACGAGCCAGGACCGAGGACGCAGGGGGGCGGGCGGACGGGGACCAACGATCATGTGTTAGAAGTCACACAGACACACATTCACATTCACACACACACATTCACACCATGGCAGGTGCCGCGCGGGGGCGGTTTTAGACCATGTGTCTAATCACTAATGGTCAGGCGCTGGCCCCGTCGTGTACGCACGCTTGCTCTTGTTGACCTGTCTGAAGAGCAGTATGGTATGCGCGCGTGTCGTCGCGTCTCCTGATGATCAGTAGCAAAAAAGATCGAACCGTGAAGAATCCGATTCCAAATTTGGTTTGCGCGCCTTCCCCTCGTGCTGGGCTGGTTCCTTAGCGGCTTTCCGATGACGGAGCCGACGATGGGCGACTCCGGCCTTGCCTCATCGTCGGCATCAAAACCACCAGAGGATCCGATAGAGGCGGTGAGTTCACCCAATTTCGCGGAAGACATGCTCAATGCTATGAGAAATGCGGCACAAGCTGTCGCGGGGGCAATCAGCCAAAGGGCCGTTGCCACGGTGGACACAATCGGCAAGTCAGCTGAAGCGGCCGTGAGCGCGACAGTTTCCACCGCCACGACGATCGTCTCGGGTGGTCGGGACACAGTTGTACCTGTCAGCGATGATGAAGTGAATGCACCGACGCCGCTTGACCGATGGTTCACGCCGGCCGCAGGGTGGACATGCAAGCCAGTGCTGCGCGCCGGCGAATCAAAGGCAACGCCGACGCCACCACTGCTGATGCCGCGCGACTATCCGGCCATCGCGCCCGAAGAGGCGCTCGGCATACTCGAGGTGGAGATGCTCGAGGCCGAGAACCTGCCGAACAAGGACATTATGGGCAGCACAGACGCGTACGCCGTTCTCCTGCTGGAGGGCGTGGCGGCGCGCTCGTCCGCAGTCCAAGACTCGCTCTCTCCGCGCTGGGCAGCCGCATCAAGCTGCCGTGCGTTTCAGCTACCCGTGTCGCATGCTTCCTCGTGCCTGTACCTCTCCCTGTTCGATTTCGACGAGGCCAGCATGTTCGAAGATTTGTTGAACATGGGCGAGAGCAACCTGATTTCAAACACGGCCTCTAAGGCGCTCGGCGCCATCGCCTTAGACCAGATCGGGGACGACCCTGTTGGTCGCGTGACGCTGCCTCTGAGTACGCTCGTGTCGGGTGTGCAGTACGATGCCTGGTTCCCGCTCGCATTCAATCGGCTGACGGACCAGCCAGGGCATCAAGGCTTTGTTCGTCTGCGCTACACGCTGCGCATCACCTCCAGCCGAGCGCGCATGCTCTCCTACTTGAGCGCGCCACCGCTGCATGTCATCCCTTTCACTCGTGAGGAGTACCGGCAGCTTGGCCTCTTCGCCACCAGTGATGTGTGTCGCGCCTCGGAAGGCTACGACTACCAGGTGCTCAAGGCGCGCCTCAACGAGCTTCGCGGGTACTTGAAGCAACTGGGCACGGCGATTGCGGCTGTTGAGCACGTCTTGCTGTGGCGCCCTGGGGTGCGCTGGGGCTCTCTCGCGCTGCTCGTTGGGTGGCAGCTGGTTCTCATGCGCCCTCGCTACCTTCCCGCCGCGCTGTGCTGCCTCGGGCTGCAAGGGATGAATGCGACTTACAGGGCCGCCGACAGAACCCTGTCCGCGGGTGAGGATGGCGAGGCCGAGACCGCGATTGTCCCGCTATACCGCAAGCCAATCCATAAGCCAAGGTTCTGGCGACTGCTGGGCTCCCTCGTGAGGCCAGGTTTGGCCGAGATTCCGTTGGCCGAAGTGGCGGCGGCCGAGGCGGTGGGAAAAGTGTCGGCAACTGTGACCGGGACCCGCTACGAAGACACTGTTGCGCCCGCGCTCATTACGGACGACTACCAGCTGGGCGTGCGTCACTGGCAACGCATGTTGAATCCGCCGATGTATTCGCTCGACGGCAAGGAGGTGTACGAGCGCGAGCTTTCGAAGCGGGCGACCGACCAGCTTGCCATCCTGATGAGAGTCGAGCAGCAAATCGACCTCGCAGACGACACGATCGAAGAGCGCCACTACAAGGCGCAAAAAGCGCGCGAAAGCGATGTGAAGACGATCTCGGTCAATCTCATCAATCCGCTGGCGCCGCTGCTGGGAAGTTTCGAGGCAAAGTTGCTTGATGCTCTCCATCCTCTCCGAGGGCTCGTCAAGCTCGTGACGTGGAATGACCGCTGGCTGACGACCTGGTTCTACCTCGGGCTCGGCTTCGTCACCTTCGCCAACATCTTCGTCCCTTGGCCGAAACTCTTGTTTTACGGGCTGCGCACCTTTGGACTGGTGGCCTTAGGGCCGCACATGCTGGTTGTCGGCCGTTCCGTCGACCGAGCGCGCCGTGCCGAGCGCGAGGCCGAGCGCGCATACCGCGCGGCTAACGCCGACGAGCGCGCGGCCATCCTCGCCGTCTTTGAGCAGAAGCTCATGGATGAGGCCCACATTCGCGTCGCGCGCGCGCACAAGGCACATGCGAAGCGCTCCGCGCACACGCTCGCCAGTGGTCGGTTCCTCGACGCGCACCCTGAGCTCAAGCCTTTTGTCCTGCATGACTGGCGCATGGCGGGTCACTTGGGCGAGGTCACGCTGCCCGACCCTGCACGCTCCACTGCTCGCCTGGCGCCACCAGGGGTGGCGCTAGGATGGGGGCTTACGGCCGTGGATCGAGTCGGCCACGAGAAGACTGACTGACATCCTGGCGCAGCCCTCCACGCCGAGACGTGCCGCACAAGCTCAGCAGAGCTCACCACAGCACACATGCTGCGTGCCGACCATGCAGAGCGCGCACACGTCGAGCCCTCCGACGAATGCGAAGCGCATCGCGGGGACTCCGGGGGGGCGCTACCGCAATGTTTTGAAAGGGGGTTATACCCCACGCGTGCGGCTATCACGGAATACAGTATACCACCCTCCAAGCGTGCGGCTATCACATCTTAATTTCATGGACAGAGTCACTCAGTCAAAGAGACAAGGTCCGGCTCAGATCTCCGGACAAGGGGAGTCGGGGAGGCGTACATGTATTGCGCGGACCAATTTCCCAATGTTTAAAACGCCGTTCCAAGCGCCCACGCGCCGCGCCGTTCTTTCGTTCGACCTCTTGTCGTTCCAAGCGCGAGCAGTGGGACCAAGCGCAGCCGAGCAGCGCAGCGCAGCGAAGATGCCGTGCTATTGGGCTGGAAACAGCACGCCGTCGCCGATCTTTCGTACGAATCGGTCGGGCAACGGCGTGGGCAGCAGTCCCGGCATTAACCCGATCACGCCCTACACGACTGCGTCGCTCGACTATCGTGCCTCGTGGATTTCCGGCCAGACGGTCGCCGACACCAAGGCGGCGATGACCAACCCTAACATTCAGGGCAAGCTGTTTGGCGAGGCGATCAACAACGAATCCAAGGCATTTGCCAACTCGATGGCGCGCCCCGCGAAGCCTACCGTGCTGCCGCCGCCGGTGAAGGTGCAGCATTACAACGAGACGAGCGGGCTTGAGCGATCGCTGCCGACCAACGTGCCCGACCACCCGACAGCGATCCAGGTCAACGGGCTGCGGCAGGAGCGCACGGAGCATGTCATGTGCCCCGGCCACGTGTTCGGCGTCAACTCGTACGATGCGCGCGTGCTCTGCGGCAACTGGGCGGAGGAGCGTTCTGACAAGAGCTACAACCCTTCAGATCTCAAGGCGAGCACGGGCAACGACTGGTGGATGGAGACGACGTACGGTGAGATGACCAAGAACCGCTCGCACTTGGTGCGCCCACCCAAGGGTTCCAACTCGGACACGATGTACACGCAGAAGGGCTCCGCCTTCGCCACGGGGGTCAAGGAGGAGTCGAAATCTTCCAATGCGGAGCCGTGCGTGCCCGAGGTTGACGACTACCTCAAGGGCGACCACCGGTCGGCCTCGCGGCGGCCGGGCAACTATGTCAGCTACCAGGCGGGCCGGCAGCACCTGATCGCGGCGGTGGGCGGCAAGATCAACGAGCTTCCGTTCTACGAAAGTACAACGATGGCCGGCTACCAAGACCCGGCGGAGAAGGTCTTGCCAAACTGCACCGTCCGGTGCGATCTGAAATACAAGCCGCCGTTCCAGATCCGTGACCCTGGACGTGATGGCAAGAGCAAGATGCTCTGCACGGTCAAGTCGAACGAGTTTGCGTGCGACGACCCCGTGTACAACTCCACGCAGATCATCGGTCGCCCAGTCAAAGGCAAACAGAACACTTACACGGTCGAGAGTTACCGCAACACATGGACCAAGAGCCCGCCCGAGATCGTGGCGGCGGGCCTGTGCGACACGTCGACGTACAAGGCATGCTTTACCGTGCCGGACCTGAGCAAGGTCGATGCTACTCGCAAGATGGCTGGCCACGTGGGCTCGTGGCACTGATTGCCTCCCTCATCAGGTGATGGCTGGCCATGTTGGCTCAAGGCACTCAGGGCCATTTCGAGCGCCGTTACGAGCGCCGTTACGAGCGCGCACGTGCGGGCAGCAGCAGCGGCGGCGGCGACGATGCCGCTGTGTGGAAGTGCCATGCTGACGCGCGATGAGCACAGCTATAAGCACAGCCTACCGTACGACGGCATCCCGGCGTCACCCGAATTTTGTCGGAGTCATGTCGTCACACGTCCGGTCAGTTACTGTCGTTAGAGAGAGCTGTGAGGTGCACGTCATGGCGAGTCATGACTCATGTGTCGTTGTGTGAGCCTGAGCGTTACCTGAGCGCATGTGCACCGAATCGACCGTTCGGGTGCTATAATCTCGTGTGTTCGCTGTTCGGTGTCATCCGTGTGAAATATCGAGCGTACTGATATGCTGAACATCTCTCACGCTGTCGCTACCGTACGATGGGCGCCATCGCGCTTTCGGACGCATAGAGCTTTAGAGGACAGTCACCGGCAGAGTAATCCGTAATGGGAACGGGAGGAGTACTAGGGGGAAGCGCAGCCAATTGTGAGTGTGCGCGTGGCATGGTGCACGCTCGGAGCGCGCGCGCGTGCGCCTGCCCCGATCGCAGCGGCGCCCGCGGCCTCACAGCTCCGCATAGTCAGCTATTACACCAGCGTCCGCCCGCAGAGCGGGAGCCTCGCGCTCAGAAGCTGAGGCCGCCCTCGCGCGCGCCATCGGCGAGCGCCATGATGCGCCCGTGGTATTTTTTGCCATTGCGGTCAAAGTAGACCTTGTCGATGCCCTTGGCAAGCGCGCGCGCTGCAAGCAGCTTGCCCACCGCTGTGGCCGCTTCCTGATTGGCCGTGTTGCCCTCGCGCATCTCTGCCTCAGTCGTCGAGGCCGCAACGAGAACGGCGTCCTTGCTGTCGTCGATCACCTGGCCGTAGATGTGGTTGTTGGAGCTGTGCGCGGCAATACGCGACCAGAGCACGTGAGAGGCGTGCCTTCATCAACTAGGCGCGCGCGCAGGCAATGCAGCCAACTGGAAGGAGGGCGACGCAGGTCATGCCGGCCTCCAATAGAGGTCCAGGTGGACCCCGCTGGATGCCCAGCAGCCTTTCTGCGTCCTCCGCACATGAGGCTGCTCCTCGAGCTACAGTCAGGCGTTGCGCGCCTCGCGGCGGATAGGGCACGCACCGGAAGACGCAGAGGCGTGGCCGGCCCGCCTCCGAGCGAGCGATGCGCTGGAAATAGTCAGGGTGCTTCATCTCGACGGTGCCGGCGCGGCTAGAGCGCGCGACGGCAGGCAGCAGCGTGACGAGCGCATGCGAGCACGTCGCCAGCAGCAGCAGACCAGCGATGAGGCGAGGCATGGCGAAGGACTGAGGGGAGAGCTGGGGGAGAGACAGTCCAGGAAAGAGCTCCCTACGACCTCGGAGCTCCTCGTAACCAACGAGATGTGAAAACATCTCGTCACCTGCGGCGCGACTGGGCAGAAGGCTACCAGAGGCGATTCCTCAACCGTGAAAGGTTACTAATTGCGGGTCACCCGTGAACGAACATATGCGAGTCCAAGTCGGCGCCCAGTCCGCTGCCGCAGCGCCTGTATCTGCTTCCGCGGCACTGCGCCGCCCGTTGCCATCCACCGCCGAGTCCTCGCCACGCGCGTGGACGCCGCCGCGTATGACGAAGCCGCCATTTGCCCACGCGGTGGCCGCCGCTGCACGCGTGGCCGCCGCCTCGCTGCTCTGCCTGTCGCTTGCCGGCCCGCCTCGCGCGTCGCTTGCCGCCGAGCCGAGAGGCAGCCCGGTCGCGCGTGAGGTGGCCGCGCTCGTCGACAAGTACTTTCTCGACCGCTCGTTTAACGGTGTCGACCTCAAGGCGACGCTCACGCGGCTCGAGGCGAGCGACTTGACGGAGCAGCAGGCGCTCGACGAGTCGACGCGCCTCGTCAGCTCGCTCGGCGACCGGTACACGCGCGTGCTCGCGCCGGAGCAGGCGTCCAAGCTGGGCAAGTACGATGTCACCGGAGTCGGCATCAACCTGGTCATCGCCGACTCGGGCGCTGTGACGGTCGGCGCCGTGCCTCCCGCCGATTCGGACGCGGCGAAGCTCGGCGTGACCTTCGGTGACGTGGTGACGGCGATCAACGGGCGGGCGGCCGAGGGCATGACGTCCTTCGACGCGCTCGAGGCCATCCAGTCCGACGGCGACAGCGTCTCTCTCACGCTCAAGCCGGCGGCAGGGGGGCCGAGCCGGGAGGTGGTGCTCAAGAAGGCATTTCAGCAGCGCAACCCTGTCACGTACCACCTCGTCGAGGGCGAGGGCGGGCTGCGGGTGGGCTACGTGAAGCTGAACGAGTTCAACGCGCAGTGCAAACGCGCCATGCGCGAGGCCCTCGCCTCGATGCAGCTACAAGGCGCCACGCGCGTCATCCTCGACCTTCGTGGCAACGGCGGCGGCGTGCTCGATGGTGCGCTCGGGATCGCTGGCCTGTTCTTGGACAAGCCGCTCGTGCTGTACGTGACGGACGCGAACCATGCGCAGCAGCCGCTCTACTCGCGCGAGCCGGGTGGCGGCGCACCCCTCGCGGGCGGAGGGCTGCCACTCCAAATTTGGGTCGACGCGCGCACCGCGTCGTCGGCCGAGGTGCTCGCCGCAGCGCTCAAGGATAACTGCCGCGCCCAGGTGCTCGGAGGCACGACGTACGGCAAGGGCGTGATCCAGGGCGTCTTTGGACTCTCCGATGGCGGCGCGCTCGTCGAGACCGTCGCCTCGTACGCCACGCCCAGCGGCGAGGAGATCAACCTCAAGGGCGTCAAGCCTGATGAGGATCACATCTTCATCAGCGACGTGCTCGGCAGCAGCTACGTGGACGCCGACGTGAAGGCGCTCTCCAAGGCGAGCCACTTCCGCGAGGTGCCGGCGAGGGGAATGTGCGCGACGGCGGGAAGGTCATGAGTGCAAAAATGAGTGTTATTCATACGCGTCGTCTTGAGATTTAAAGAAGCCCCTTCAAGAAGCCCCGCCGACGTTTCCTTTCCGGCCACTCTGCCCGAGCGATCCCTCAAAGGCCCCGCCAGTCCACGCGAACGGGCTGGGAGATCGCCCACATGGGCGAGCCGAAGCTCGAGGCGGTTGAGCCCCCACCTGGGCGAGGTCTTACTTGCGTCGAGAGCAGCATTGGCACATCACCTGGACAAGGAAAGGCGCACGAGCTGTTGGGGAGAGCTGGGGCCCGTTCGGTGTTTGAGAGGCTCGCCACAGCGGCCATCGCTTGCAAAACCGTCGAGGACCGCCCGTTTGACAAAGACTCTTCGAGGGAGGCATCTGTCGTCGCAAAGGCGGCCATCTTCACAAGAGCACAGAACACGGCCGCTGTCAAGGCGGCGGAGCAGATCAGAAAGGCTGCCGAAGCGGCAGCGATGAACAGATTGCGTCCGGCGCAAGCGACCTCATCCGCAATCATCAGCATGCGGGAAGCCGTGGCAGCGGCCAGGCTGGCCAACGCGGCGGAGGCGGCCGCGAGGGCTGAGGCGGCCGTCAAGCTGATGGAGCGATGCCAGCTCGCTCACGATGAGGCGCTCACGAGTACGGAGAGCTCGCTCGTGAGTAAGCTGCGCGTGCTCGTGGGCGAGGCACGCCGCGTCAAGGCCACCGACGCTCTGCAGCTCGCGCAGGCGGCGTATACCGTTGCTAGTCGAAAGGCGGCAGCGAGGGAGAAGAATGCCCGCTTGATTACCAGATGGGAGACGGAGAACGCTACCGAGGTTGGAATGAGGGAAGGCCACGATGGAGGTGAGGTTGTGAATGACGTGGAGGTACTCGAGGCCGCGCCCACCGTCCCTGCTGCAACCCCTGCTGCATCTTCTACTGCAACCCCTGCTGCAGCTTCTGCTCCAACTCCTGCAGCAGCTTCTACTGCCCAGGCTACCAGAGCATTCGCTGCCGTTCGCTCGATCAAGGCGGATAACGACGCGGCCGCGCGCGCAGCTGCCGCACGCGCCGCCGCACGCGTCGCCGCAAACGAGGCCACCCGCACCCAAGCGCGTGCGGCCGCTCTGAGCCGCGCGAACGCCTTGCGGACCGCCGAACCTGTGACCGCCGAACCTCCCAGCCCCTTGGCCGAGCCAGTAACCGCCGAGGCGAAGGCTGCAGCCACCGAGCATGTGCCTTCCACAGCAAACGCAGACGCTCGACCGAACACGTCCGAGCCCGGCACGGCCGTGTCGAAGCCTCCAGATGCCCTGTCCTCTTTCGGCTTTCGCGCCGCCCACGCTGCCCGCGCATCTATAAGCGCCGTCTCGGGCAGCAGCAGCCTCCGCCTTCTGAACGCCTCTGACGCGCGTCCCGGCAAGCCGGCTGATGACGCGGCGCAGTCGAAGCACAATGCGACCGCCATCGTGCTCAGGCGGTGCGCCCTTGGTGGGCACAGCGGGCTTGGGGCTCTTGCCTCGCTGATGCAAGCAGACCTTGCGAGCTTAAGTCAGCGACTGGGCGTGTCGAGCGACTTTGCCGTCTCGTTGGCCAAGGGCGGCATGCCACCTGTCCTACCGGTGCCCCCCGAGATTATGGACAAGATGCGCGCCTCCCTCAAGCTCGTCCTCAACGCTCTCACCCACAAGCTGCATCTCGAGGCGAGCTCCCATCGAGCTCGAGCCCAGATTGCCTCTGAGTCCCACTGAGTGCCACACTGAGAGCCACTCCTGATGACCACGGATGACCACGGATGACCACAGCTGACCACAGCTGACCACGGATGACCACGGATGACCTTGCCCCCCGCAGGCGAGCCCCCTCGAGCTTGAGGCCGCGCAGGCCGCCTTCAAGAGCTGGTCTGCCTCCAGTTGGCTCGACCCGCGCACGCCGCTCGAGAGGCGTGCTAAGCCCGCCGCGTGCTGGACGCTTGAGCAGTACGCGATGCCCGGGTTTGCGGCGCTGTATGCGCAGCGGCTGCACGTACCACGTGTCGCGGCCGCGCGTCAGGCTGTCCTTTGGATGCTCGAGTGCGCCCCGGGCGTACCTAGCGACGCGCCGCTCTCGATCAGCGACCTCGGCGCGGGCACGTGCGCGGCCTGCCTTGGAGCGCAGATTGCCCTTCACGAGCATGCGGGGGAAGAGCAGGACTGCAGGCTGTGGCCGATCGACGTCGCCTCCTCGAGCGGGCGCTTCCGCCGCGCCTTCGAGGCGATGACGAAACCCTCGCTCAACGGCCGGCCCGCACTCATGCCTGAGCAGGCCGCCGACCAGTACCTGACGAGCGCCGCGCCGGGCGTGAGCGCACTCGTACGTGAGCTCTTTGGACAACTGGAGCGCCGTACTGAGCGCCAGCCGCACCTGCTGCTCGCCTCGTTCTCCCTCCATTACCTCGATCCTGACGAGCGACAGAGCTTCTTCGCCCTGCTTGCCTCGCTGCTGCACGAGCCGATGCTGCTCCTCATCATCAAGGGCGTTGGGGAGAAGCAGCGCCCGAACCCGCAGTCGGTGCGCTCGGTACACTTCGGGATCCACTATGTCACCGGCGAGGACCGCAGCCCGCGCGTTGTCGAGGCGCACCTTGCCTTGTTGCTCCCAACCAACTGGGCGCACGCGGCTGCTGCGCACGCATGGCTTGCGCGCGTGCTGCCAGCTGCCGGGGCGAAGCTCCCCACCACCGCCGACCTCGCCGCCGACGCGGCCCTATTGACGAACCTCACGCCCTCCGAGCGCTGGGTGCTCCAAACTTACTCGACGCTCGAGCGCCGTTGCGAGCGCGACGGGTTGCGCACGGGCGTCACAATTGCAAGCAACGGCTGAAGAAAAAGGCCGTGTGCCGTGCCGGACGGTGCTAACCTGGTGCTTACCTGGTGCTTGCATTCGACGTGTGCGTCGGTGGCCGCCGAACGTTTCTTTCGAATACGGTGGGGTGCGTCCGACCGCCGCGTACCGATGCTCGATGGTCGCGATGGGCGTTACATACGCAATACGGGCATCAGCCGTACAATAGTATGGGGCGCCGTAATTCGAGTTCACCTCCGATTCAGAATTCTCTCCTGCGCGCGCTCGGCTTGCTTGTGGGTACTCAGGGGTGACGTCGCCAAGAGTCGCCCGCATGCGATGCGCGTCGCCGAAATGTAAATCTGTGTTTCGTCACCCAAAATTTTGCAAATTTCTAATGATGCACGAGGATTCCTTTCCCCAAAGGAGCTCCACGTCTGCCCCCAGCAGAGGACGGGTTCTCTTGCCTTGCGCCTCGCGTCCTTCTGTCGACCTTCTGCGATCGATCGCGACTCCAAACGATGTTCGCTGCCACGATCGCTCTCGCGTTGGTCGCC